>JAECUM010093276.1:0-148223 GCA_016617855.1 Megalonaias nervosa
GGGAACAAAATTGGTGCAATTTCCTACATTAGAAAAAAGCATGACAGTGTATTCTTGGCAGGATGCTGCCTCCATGTTGTGCACAATGCAGCCCAAAAGGAGCTAAGTGTTTACCTGATGTGGCTGAGATCTTGCAGGATGTATATTATTATTTCCAGAAAAGCGAGAAACGACAGCACAAATTCTCTAGTGTTCAAGATCTTTTTGACATTGAGCAGAAGAGAATGCTCAAGCATGTTTGTACCAGATGGCTAAGTATTGGTCGTTGCCTGGAGAGATTGCTACAAAACTGGGAACCTTTGAAAAGTTCTTTAAATCAGAATTTGATAATATCAAGACCAAGTTAGTTTCACCTTCAACACAAGTTGCCGAGAGCAGTGACAAACCATATGCCCACAAGAAAGTAGAAAACATCCTGAAGTTCCTGAAATCGCCTACAAACAAGCTGTATGTTCTGTTTCTGGGCTATGCTGTAAAGATGTATGATGATGTGCTTGTCGGTCTCCAGTCAGATGAACCGAAGATACATGTACTGAGACAAATGCTGGTCAACATGATTGTGAAAGTACTTTGTCGCTTTGTCAAACCAGCTGCCATGTCAAGTTGTATGCCTGAAGCTGTTGACTTCAAAAGCAGCTACAATTTAAAAGACAACAAGGACTTAGTCGTAGGTGATGCTTCCCGCAGTTTCATTGCCGACTCTGACCATAATGGTTTGAGGGACATGTGGATCAAGCAGTTCTATGGAGATTTAAAGCTGTACTTTAAGAGTGTTTGCAGTTACCTGACTGAGAAGCTTCCTCTCAAAGAACCAATCTTGAGACACGCAATTGTAGCAGATGCTTCTTTGCAACAGACAGCCAAATTGAATGATCTGACTTTCTTCCTGCATAGATTTCCAGCACTATGTCCTGCTGGTTGCACTATTGACACTGTTGTTGAGCAGTTTGCTATATATCAATATACAGACCTATCCACCTGCACCAGACAAAGAATGGATGAAACCTGGGCTGCAGTTGGCAATAAGAAGGATGAAGAGGGGGCATTGTTCCTCAGTGAACTTTCAGTTATAATGCGAGGAATGTTAGCCATTCCCCACAGTAATGCCCACTGTGAGAGAATCTTTTCCACAGTGCGTAAGAACAGAGCAGAGCAGAGGTCGTCAATGGGAGACGACACTCTAGAAGCATTGTTGCTTATTAAATCAAAACCTGGTTATCCATTTGAATCCCAACGCCAGCACTCAGTTCAACAACTACAGAAGTTGAAAAGTGCCTACTATGAAATGAATAAGACAAGCCAATGATCCTCATTTCCGAATACATGTAGCACTGAACTTGGTTCTTGACGCAGAACAAATCTGATAACATTACCTAGTACTTGTTTGATTGATCCCTCGCTGTCATTGCCGGTTAAATTATATCGGCGTCGGAATGATAATGATGAGGATGCTGCAGTCTGGTTGATAAAACAGTTGTTTAATGAAGCTGATAAAATTCTTTCAAAACTCGGTAAAGTTACTCCAATGATTCCGCTTACACAACAGCAAGAACTCGAATATGAAACAGCATCAAACTGTCACATTTGTGAAAAACCTTTTCCAACTTTTATTCATCCCGACGATAAAACTAGAAAAGTAAAGATGATTGTCATGTAACTGGACGTTATCGAGGACTAACAGACAATGAATATAATTTTAAATTTCATTGTCTAGATTTTATTCCTTGTAATAATTTCCGTGATTATGATGGCCGTTTTATTATCCAATCACTTGGTCATCCTGATGTTGTGGCGTTATGTAAAGATCATAAAATAAATAGTTTTCCAAATAATGCTAAAAAATTTATGTCGTTAACAGTTGGACCTCTTCGATTTATTGACAGTATCCAATTCATGAATTCATCACTTGACTCACTAGCTAAAAACTGTAAAGATTTTTTCATCGTTGGCGGAATATTTCGGTGATCGTGTTAATTTGATGACTAAAAAAGGAATTTTTCCATATATGAGTATCTGGATGATATAGAGCATCTCACAGAAACGTCAATACCATCTAAAGATCAGTTTTACTCGTCGTTGAACAATGAACAAATAACTGATGTTGAATATGCACACGCACATCAGCTTTGGAACACTTCAGTTGTCAAACTCTCGGCGATTACTTGGATTTGTATTTGATTCAAGATACACTTCTGCTCGACGATATTTTTATACGTTTCCGCAGAACTAGCATTGATAAATATAAGTTGGATCCGTGTTGGTATTTCTTATCACCAGGTTTGTCATGGGACACTTTATTTAAGTTAACTCATGCTGAAGTTGAGTTAATTACAGATGAAAATATTGATATGTATCATTTTATTGAAAAATCAATTCGCGGTGGAATAAGTGTAATTTCAAAGAAATATGCGCGCGCTAACAACAAATATCTGAATGATTTTAATCCTGATGATCCTTCCTCATACATAATCTATCTTGACAAAAACACGTTGTACAGAAGGGCAATGTCCCAGAGTATGCCATTTGCTTGTGATCGTTGGATTTCTGTAAAGGATTTTCTCGACGACACTAATAATTTAGCGAGAGATTTGTCTGATGCAAATTATATTTATTTTGTTGAGGTTGATGTTGATTATCCTGCTTCATTACATGATAGCCATAATGATTATCCGTTTCTACCAGAAACAATGATCATTCATTATCACCAGAACAATTATCTAATCGCGTTGGAAAACCTTGTTCGATTGAAAAACCGGTACCTAATTTGCTCAACAAACGTAATTATATTTGTCATTACAGAAATCTCAAGCAAGCACTTGATGTTGGATTAGTCCTCGAGAAGATTCATCGAGTGCTACGAGTCAAACAATCACGGTGGATGGCTCAATAGATAAAATTAAATAATGATATGCGAACTGTTTCTAAGACTGATTTTGAAAAAGATTTCTTCAAACTCATGAACAATTCCGTATTTGGTAAGACCATGGAAAATATCAGAAATAGAGTTGATATAGAACTTGTAAATAGTGTCAAGCGCTGTCGCAAGTTAGTTGCATCAGAAACGTTTGCTAGAACGATTCGAATAAATGAAAATCTCGTTATGGTTTTCAAACATAAATCAAATTTAGTTCTTAATAAACCAATATTTGTTGCTGCGTCTGTGCTAGAAATATCAAAGTGGCTCATGTATGATTTTCACTACAACTTTACTAAGAAGGTTTGGCCGCGTAGTAATTTGTTGTTTACTGATACTGATTCGCTCGTTAATGAAGTATTAGCTGATGATACTTATAAAGATATCTATGACCACCGCGAAGAATTTGATTTATCTGATGTTGCTACCAGTAATCCATTCCATGATCCCACGAACAAGAAAGTAATGGGGTTGATGAAAGATGAATTCAGCTTTAATATTGTTCAAGTGTTTGTTGGATTTCGGTCAAAGAAACAAAAAAATAAAAACAAAAATAAAAAAAAATAAAAAATTAAAGGGTGTGAAAAAATCAGTGGTAAAAAATAATATTACACACGATGATTATATTGAGGTTTTACCTGATAATAAAAAAAAAACACAACGCGTCAATGACAACAATAAGGCCCTATAAACATAATAAAAAACTGATAAAATTATAAAATCCGGACTCGTTAATTTTGATGATAAACGTTATTGTACTGATGGAATAAACACGCTCGCGTTAGGTCATTATCAAACTAGTGTTGTATAACAATGTTAGGGTACTTAGTAATAATAGAAAAGGGGGTTTTTGCAATATTTTATTCCCACAATTTGTTTTATATCGTTACAAAAAGTGTTTTTAATGTCATAGTAAGATCGAAATAGTGATTGTACTCGGCTATGGAAAAAAATGCGTTTTAACGCGATATTTTTCAGGGGTCTGGGGTGTTTTTAAATCTCGACAGAGGTCTTAACACGCTGAAAATAACGTTGTATCCATGGAAACATATAATTGGTTATGGAACTGTGCTCATAACCTCCTTTCTATTACTACTCATAGGAAACACAATATGTCCCTGGCAGACGTATGGGAGGATGGTGGGTCCGGGAAAAAGCAAACACCATCATCTGTTTGTATACTTTATGATAAACTGTAGTTGCACCAAGAAATATTAGCAAATCCCCAAAATATTTATCAACCCATGTATTTCTATCCCCAAAATATTCATAACCCCATTTATTTCGATCCCCAAAATATTCATAACCCCATGTATTTTTATCATCAATGTAACTCGCTCATATACAAAATCCTTCTTCAGCTAGTAACATTTGTGTATTGTGGTTCCATGCTTTTAGAATTGTTGCTTATGGCCATATCTCCAGAAAAAAACACCGTTAAACAATTTTAGAAATCACGTTTATATATTCAGGCTACCTTGTGAATGATAAGTGCGATGAGCGAGTTCCATTTATAAATACAAGCTACTTGCTTTCTTTTTCAAATATACAGCATTCACTCAATTTTGTGCAACTGATTATAACATAATGCAGGCACGGGTCATGGATCCCATTTTTATTATGTAACACTGAATTCTATTCATAATGTTCTCCATTGCAAGGCATTTTCTCTATCAAGCAGTACTCTCCATGACTGCCACTGAAAGCATTATAGTGATGGAATGCTGGATTAGATAGCAACAGTCTCTAGTGACCTGAGGTTAGTTTCCCCTCAAAGTTCATGCTAAAGTTGAAGAAGATGCCTGAGAAAAGTTTTAAAGTTTGTTTTCAAAATATAATACTAATTACAAATTTTTTTTCTATACATATCTGATCTGACAAAAATTGCCACCCTTTCACCACAATGACTGAATGAACACAGTCATGATGGGTAGTATTTAAGTAGACAAAATCATTTTATTCTACAGCAAAACAGACAAGATTTGATTATTCTTTCATATGAAAAACAAACAGAGCCATTTTAAAAAATGTTAAAAAATTTGTATGTACCAAGAAAAGACAAACATTCCAGAAAACAAAGTACTTTTAAGTAAATGGCATGCACACAGCAAGTGCAAAATTAATCCAGAGGATGCAAGATCTTTACAAGACTAACGTTTACAGATGATATGAAACATCGAGGTAAATGTAAGGTCAACTGTAATACTTTAAGCCCCGATAACCAGGTGTGTGCTTCATGGAAATCAAGTTACTGACGTTAACCAACTAAGATTAATGTAACAAAAATGAAAGATTAATCTTCATTAATACCACTTTACAAAATACTTTCAGCAACCAATATTTAATAGAATCACAATAAGGAAGTGTAGGAAAGATCACAAACGGTCATATACACAGTACGATAAGGTCAAAGTCTGAATTTTAAAAAGAAACTGATGAAACCCTGATGTGAAGATATAAATTTCGATTCTATCGATTAAGGGAATTATGAGAACAAAAATGAATTTAAACCTCTATCAGTTTGAAAGTAAATATTAAACCCAAAATGGTTACATATTCAGGCTGGTTTCAAGATCATTCACTTTTGTGTCATAATGATGAAATTGCACAAAAAGTCAGGATTTCACTGCTGGTAAGTAAAGTCTCCTATTAAAACTTTTTGTCATACAATTGCTGCATTCAGTATTTTGAGCATGTAATACATAAGATCATGTATAGTTTTATGTGTTAAACATTTGCCGGAACAATTGTACAAATTCTGTGATCCCACAGGTTAAAACAGTCCACAAGCACCATACTTTGGCAATGTTCTCAAAAAGTTAGAGCTCACATCATGCCTTTCCAGACTAGACATTTAAGTTACTTTTTTTACTTTCAGTCGCTAGGCAGAGTTTCGATACCTGTACGAAGTAACACATTACCAAGTGGTTGTTTGAACCAATAAGCTGGATAGTTAATGTAATGGAAACTACAGTTGAATCAGAAAATCTCCTAGTCGTTATATATTTATATTTTAGTATTTATGATTTACCTACAATGGCATCACATGAATAAGGAACTGATGGATGATAATTTACCTACAAGGGCATCAGATGAATAAGGACTCGATGGATTACCAGAAAATAGTGGGTATTACCGACTTATTAGAACGGTAATTTGCCTACCTTTGATGAGATGAATTCAGAATCAGTGGATTGCCAGAACAGAGTTAGCTCTGCCAACTCAGCAAAGGTGCAGTGTACTTTCACAGAATTACTCCTGCTCAAAAACTAATGTTATGATGTAATAAAAAAGGAATACCTCTTACAATTCTGTTTGAAAAGACTAACTAAATAATAAGTTTTATCAACATATATCAAAAGCTGCAGGAGATATCAAGTAAGGAAGACTATGACAAATAGAAGGATGGAGAAAATACCTCCTGTATAACCCAGTTATGTTTGCAGGAGGTATATAGACTCCTATTTAAAGTACAAAAGACAATAAAATCGGATGACTTGTAAAACTTATGAATAGTTGAAGTTTTGAAGAAGCCAGTGTCTCAATCTCCAACAATCCAGGTGAGAAAAAAATTTCAGCTTGCCTGTGTGTGTGTGTGTGGGGGGAGGTCTTTTTTTAAACATTCACCCAGCCAGCAATAGCAATGATAGTTTTCGTTTTCTTGATATGAAGAGATTTGAGATCACACACTGATTTCCAAGCTCGCAGTCTGAGTTCAGGCTGTAATGCAGACTAATTCATACATTAATTACTGCCCACATGATCTCCTAGTAGTAGACTAATAGGCAGATCCTCGACCAGAGCCTCAAGTCCCCCCGCCACCCCTCCACCACCACCACCACCCCCTTGAGGCTCTGATCGAGGATCTGCCTATTAGTCTACTACTGATATTTGTTGACAGTTTTAGTTGATAATGATATTTTTTTAGATAACATTTTATATTAAACAAATGAAATATTATATATAATGTATCATTATAATCCAATCAGACATGTTGGATTTGATCTAACAAACAAATTTTATAAGAGATTTGATTCAATAAAATCAGCCTCATGCTATACTGGCATAAAATCTAAAATAATAAGCGACTGTATCAAAAACGTTGGATATCATATCTCACCAAAATATGGGTCAGTTTGGTTATTGGCAACTGAAAATGTCGAACGAATAAAAGGTTGGTCAGATATTTATTGACAATATGATTGATATTTTATTTGATAATGATATACAAAAATAAATCAAATAGGTCGCGGCGCTTGTAAATATCCTGATAGACATCCTCACATTTTATATTATAAACTAGCGAGTCCGTATCAGTAAATAGCAACTCTGAATCTGGCCACTGCTTTTTGGTAAAATTATAGTGAAAGTCGTACATAGTCCACTTTGATATATCAAGTACAGCTGCACCAACATAAATCGGTTTATTTAACTTTAAATTTGTCTTTCGTCGTTGTATTGCAACAAGATTTTCATTCAATATTTTCATAGTGACAAAACCGTCATCGTTAACTAATTTATTTCTGCGATTTATGTCATTAACAATTTCAATATTAACTCTTTTACGAATGTTTTCCATTGTCTTGCCAAATACCGAGTTGTTCATGAACTTGAAAAAGTTTTTCTCAAATTCGGTTTTAGCCTCAGCACGATGTTTTGTATTTGAGTCAATATAATCTACCATCCACCTCGACTGATTAAATTTTAGCACACGATGGACTTTTCTCGGGATCAGTCCAGCATCTACTGCTTGTTTTAAATTTTTATAATGCATCACATAACTTCTTTTATTTAACCAATTTGGAACTAACTTATTAACAATGGAATTTTTTGCAGTTGTCATAGCTCGTTGTTCAGGTGATAGTAAACTGTAATCTATCATCATTGATTCTGCGCAAAACGGATAGTCGTTATGAAGATCATGTAGCGAACTAGGATAATCTAGATTGACCTCAACAAAGTATGAAATATCATGTAAATCTTTTTCAGTTTCTTTAAGAAATTGATCTGGAGATATCCAGTGAAATCCACCGCAAGGCATTGGCTCTGACATAGCCCAGTCATATAAATTATGATTCTCAAGATAAATAATATAGTTAGATGGGAGATTTTTATCATAATTTTTTATATATTTATTATTAGCTATTGCATGTTTTTTTGTTATAACATTAATTCCGCCTCTGATACATTTTTCAATATAATTAAACATATCAACGTCTGTTAAGAGATCTAATTCTATTTTGCTTGCTTTTAGTAGAGCGTCCCATGACAGCCCGGGAGCAGAATAATACCAACAAGGATCTAGTTCATAATTTTTATGACTAACTTGACGAAAACTCTCAAAAACATCTGCTAGTAATAAAACATCTGTTTTCAAATATAAATCATGATAATCACCAAATGTTTTACAACTAAATTTATTCCAAATATGTTGTGCATATTTGTATTCGTCATCTGTAATATCTTCATTCTTGAGCTGTGAGTAAAATTTGTCTTTGCTAGGCAGAGACGTTTCATTAAACCTGCTCCAATCGTCGAGATACTCATATGGAAAGATACCTTTTTTTGTCAGATCGATATAGTTTTCACCAAAGCAACTTCGCAGATTATTAAAAGTGCTGCAACCTTTTACAAGCTCATCTAACGATTCTAACATAAATTGCAGACTATCAATAAAACGTAATTTACCAAGAGTAACTGACATATACTTTTCAAAATTATTCGGTATACATTTTATCTTATTATTTAGTTTTAGTTTATATTTAATTTCCTCATTACCAAAAGCTTCTACAATGATATGACTATCGTAGCCGCGAAAGTTATGTAAAATGACAGGTATAAACTTTGGTGCATGAAATTTTAAATTACAATTATTATGAACCGCTCCACGATACTGACCAGTTAAATGACAGTGATCACGAACTTTATCACGAACTCCGTTTGAGTCTACCAATAACTTCTCGCAAATATGACAATTAACTGCCTCGTTAAACTCAAGTTGTTGCTCAGGTGTTATTCTCATTGGAGCTGTTTTAAATAATCTGTTAGAAATAATATTAACTTCATCTATAAGATTTTTTAGTAACCACACCGATGGACTTTCAGATTCACTATCTTTACATCTATATAACTTAACCGGGCGTGAAAACTTATCGTCGATGCAACAAATTATTTTATAAGCTACTCCGCAAAGAACATGTTGTTGTATTTTTCTTGTACTTGATTTATTAGGATCGTTTTCTGCGCCAGCCACTGGAACGAGTAGACACTCAAAATCGGCATAAATGACGAAAGGTATATTTAGCTTATGATCGTAGTTCTTAAATTTTAAGACTTTTTCTTTTTCGCTTGGCATAGTTATTCTTCGAACGTTGATACAGTAATTAAAATGTTCCTGTAGTTTTTCAGGTTTTGAAAACCCTTGTAAACATTTGTAACAGAAATATTTCTTTTTTCTATTTTTATTATACTGTCCGCCAACTAAGCTGTTAAAGTTTTTTATCCAACAATAATGTCCTTTATAAAATAATAAATTTGTTGTCTTCTGTGTAGCAGTCTCTGAAATATACCTTGGATAAACATTTTCTCGCTCATCTAGTCCGAAAACATTTACTGAAATATTATTTCGTTTTTCAAACTTTGGTATCTGATTCTCTGCTACTGGAAAAGTTATCCCGTTGAAATCTAGTTCGTCTTTGTACGGTAAATACTTTTCAACTCGGTCGCTGTGGTCACTCTGGGGATGTCTCTCCGACAAAACTGACCAACGAAAACACTGGTCGTCGTTGTTTTTAACATTTATACAGCATTTTTTGTTTTTAATTTTTTTTGGAAGATCAACGTAAGAACTACCTCGAAGTATGTTATATTTTGCTGTATGAAATAAAACCTCCTTTATCATTTCAAATTTCCAACCTGACCCAGATGAAGTAAATTCCTCCAATTTTTTATTTATTTCTTGGTGTATTTCTTCGGCGACTGTGGCAATATTTGTTCCAGTTAATATTTTCCGTGATTTAGCTGTCAGATAAGGTTCAGAAATTTCACTGTCGAAATTTGTATTTTCAAAGATTATATCAAGTATATCTTTTTCGACTGCATGTAATTTTGATAGAATCATATGATACTGTACTATTAGTTTGATACTTTTATGAGCTGCAAGTTCTTGAGCTATAACAGGTTGTAAAAGATGATATAAATTTGTAGAGTTAAAATTTGCTAAAACATTTTGATTATCAAATTTGTAACTATTGTCGTATCCTGTAAAAGCAGTCGCTATTTTTTCAGGTTCTCTCATAAGACTCTTTTTAGCAATATCTTGCAATTTTAACATTGTTATATATAGTATTTTTATATTTAATTACAAATTACGTAAAAAAAACAATTAGAGATATAAAAATCCTTATAATATAATGACACAAAATCTGAGATATATCGGATTGACAGCGGAGGAGCAAGAAGCATATAATGTTCATCCGAAATATAACCTATATGCTGGAAATGCATTAGGTTCGGTTATTAACATAAAATCTAAAAAATCTATAGGAAAACCAACACCAGCTGGAATGATAATTTCAGTGAGAGGTGATAATGCTGAGAGAACGGAAATGTTTAGAAAAGATTTTATTTATACTTTGTTCTGCGATGATAGTCCAGAAGGAGAAAGAGCATGCAGAGTAAATGGCTCGATTAGCGATGATAATATTGAAAACCTATCTTTACAAGATGAGTTTCAACGCCACACAAAATTTGATTTATACGAAGCAAATGATAAAGGAATTATGCGACATGTAAAAACAAAAAAAGTATTAGGTAATTTGAATAATATGGGGTATCTCATGGTAACTGTTAGAGGAACACTAACCGATCAAGTTAATTATCAATCTCATCGTTTTGTTTACGAAACATTTAATGGCGTTATTCCAGATAGTTTAATTATTGACCATATTAACAAAATTAAAACTGATAATCGTTTAGAAAATTTAGATCCAGTTACACCAGAAGAAAACACCCGACGTGGATCTAATTCTGATGGATCTAATTTTAAAAATCCTAAAAGATCCGTTATTTCAGTAAATTTAGAAACTGAAGAAGAAATGAAATTTAAATCAATAACAGCTGCAGCAAAGCATCTTAAAATTCATTCACAGATAGTAATAGACGTCGCCGACGGCAAAACTAAAACAGCAACTTCAATGTCAACTTTTGATAGATGTAGTTTCAGATATGATGATTAATGATATTTTGTAATTCTGTCTTAGTAAGACAGCTATGTGCAAACGCTATAATATCATCTTTATCAAATTTCAGCGTCATTATTGCATTATCATTAAGTTTATTTTTTTTTCAGCTGCTGTTAGTAATATCCTATTATTTTCGCCAGGCATCACAATAACATCAACATAATACGAACTATAACCTGACAGACATTTTCGAACTGCCTCAGCTAGTTCCTTGTAATTTAATATATTAACCTTTTGATGATATTTTACCTCGTTAGTCATCTTATAACAATAAATTAGATAAAAGTATTTATAATATGAACTTGATGAAAAGACTTGCTGAAATATATGCGGAAGATACAATCGCAGGAGATTTCATCTCTAGCGATAAAGTCGCTGGCGATAAAGTCGCAGACAATGTTAAAATCACTAGCGACATAATAGACAAATCTGCTAGTTATAGCGAAGATGATATTTTATACAATAATAATGATGATGACGATGAAATAGTCACAGATCAAATTACAGCAGACCAACAACTGGACGATATAATGTTAAGTATCATATTGCTAAAAAAAATAATAAAATTTGATTTTACTCTTACCGAACAACAGATATTTTGGCAGCTTATCAGGCCGTTTGTAAATCTAAAAATAACTGGCCAGAGAAGGAGTATAAAATACGATTTTATTTTTGCTAAGATATTCAATTTGATGCCAGTTGATAATGAAAAAAAAATTACATTTAATTTCGTTATGTAAAACTATCAAATGTAAATCTGTGCTTGTGAAATACGAACAAATTTATAATAACATTATTGGATCGACTTGTTTGGGATCCAACTGTTAAATTTATCGCTATATCCTCTCCACTTAAATAAACTTTTATTGCCTTTTTTCCTAATAACTTTTTCGATAACGAAAACATCTTGTTCAGTTTTCTGAAGTTCCTGCTCGTAAAAACTACCAATGATCGTCTCACCTAATAAATCTTTTAACGCGTATGTTACGGGTATTGTTAAAAGTACTTTATCAGCAACAAATACTTCTTCGCTCCAGTTTGGAGTAAATCCTTTTTCAAATACTTTTTCCGTCAAAGAAATTCTAACTTTATCACCAACTTTAAATTTATGTCTGCGGTACATGTTTTCATTTGCTAATATAGGATTTTAAATTGCGTCATTTGGTGATAGTTTAGTGGTTAGATGTTTCGTGTTATTATATTCATCAACTATCTGCGGAAGCTCATCGACATATCTGTTTGTGTTTTTAGCTGTCAGATACTTGTGTATTTTTTCGTTTAGCGTGCGATTAAATCGCTCGACAACAACGCTTTTACCTTCGTTTCCTGTAACGTATTTCTTGATGTTATTTTGTTCTAAAAACTGCTCGAACTTTTTATTGAAAAATTCTGCTCCGTGATCGGTCCAGATTTTATTTGGTTTTCTTTCTGTACTTGTTATTATTTGTTTTAGTGCATCAGTTATCGACGTTCCTGTTTTATCCGAAACAGGTACACTAAAAGCATATTTACTAAAAACATCTACAACGTTAAACAAATATTTCTTATTATCATTAAACTGAGCTAGATTTGACACATCTACTAAATCTATCGCCCAGATATCATCAACAGCATTTGCGACAACTTTACGTCGCGTAAACTTTTTGTTTTAGGTTTATGTAGTTCGGCTGCGAGATCATCGTATAATTCCTTTCCGAGTCCTAATTTATATTTTGCTCCAATAAAACCCTGTACCAGCCTTCTATCAAAACGTTCTCGCATATTTGTCGGCTCCATATCACGAAGTTCGTCTAACATTACTTTATCACAATCCGATTTTGAGTTTTCTACACGAACGTTATCAGGGCGTTCAATGTCACGATAACAAATGTCATGACGCATTGCTATTGCATCAACTTGATTGTAAGGTTCTTGTCCTGGCAGCGGATTATCATTTTCATCTAGTTGTTTATCAAGAGGATTATAAGGTCCAGTATATTTATGGCCTGGCAATGTCCAGCCTCCTTTTGGTTTTGGTAATTTGCCAATTACTTTATGTATATCTATACCTGTTCCAATTATTTCTCTGTTGTTACAACGTTGGCAATATGTGACAATTTTATTTTGCTCGAGACATAAATCTCTGTCAGAATCGCACTTGCATATCATTCTATATTTTTAGTCGTCTACTAAAATAATCTCCCTGACAACGTCAGGAGGGTAACCAGCTCCCAACGACTTCTTTAAAAACATACTTTTTCTTTTTCCGCAGATTGCACAAATACTTTTCAGCATCGTCCTGTTGTTTTTTGTTTTTTCTGTTGTTTCATTGATATTTTCTGTTTTAGTTTTACATTTGAGACAATATGTTGACATTATATATTTATAAATTTAGATAAAATTTATTGCAAGCTTTAGATAGATTTACAAAAATGTATTGCAATCTCATCATTAGCGTGAGAAGGTTGCTTATCAAACTGCAAAATAAACTTTAAAAAATTAAATTTCCTGACATTGCCAGGTGATTGTGACATTTGTTTAATAAACATTATACAATAATATCCGCAAGCAGAAGTTCCAACAGGTTGAAGTTGATTAGACGAATAATATATTTTTTTATATTTTTTGTTTTAATATTTTTTTATTGCGTCGCTTGGAGAAAGTCCAAACGAGTCAAAATAATTGTTATTATAAACTGCTACCCAATGTGTACCAGAGCCGTCATTGAAATCTTGTATATTTATCACACACGATCCACCTGATGCAACACCTTCGGTGTTGAGTTGATCTTTAGAATATACTCCGTGGAAATTTTTTACTTGTTTTAGTTTATCAAGTATATCAAAGTTACTTAGCGGGGTGGCCGTGTTCCAGGCAATGTTAGACCACGTCCGATTCCTAGCAGATTTGGCAGCAGACTTTCCGCTAGTCCCGCTAAAAGTGGAGCGAAAGGAATAATTCCCCCTTTGGTTGTTCTTCGACGTTTTGTTGTTTTCGTTTTTTTCGACGATTTTGTTTTTCGTTGTGGCATTATATTTATCGGTCACATAAAATTAAGCTTTAAACTATTTTCTTTATTCCACTACCCTCAACTGCTTTTTTTGTTGCGCCAGATATTGCGCCAGACGCTGCTGCTAGTCCTAATGTACCTAACACCGGTAAAATTTTAGGTAATAACGTGCTAGCTAGTACTGATAATGCCGGACCAAAGAAACCACCTTGTTTTGACATCGCTGTTATTTGTGCGGCACTTAAATTTAAAACAAAAGGTTTTTTACGATCGTACTTGTTTACTTGATTTTTTGTCAACATTAATTTTGTTAAAATACCCTTGGAAATGTCAGGGTTGATTTTTAATGATACCTGTCTCTGCTTTGCAACAGCAGCTGCTAATTTTTTAACTTGACCATCAGTCAAATATATTTCTTTTATAATATATTCTGTCATCTTATATAACGATTGCAGATTAAACTTGTACCGTCATTTTACCTCCAACGGAATCTATCGTAACAAATCTGTCGCTGATCACTAACGCGTACACGTACAACTGTGCTATAGGAACTGCTCCTAATGTCCAAGTAATTTCAATATCAGCTGTTGAGTCAACTGCCCGCTCGCTATGTTTACTAACATCAAAATAAAATATTGGATAAAGTGTTCGAAATTCCTCTACTGATATCTGAGATCCATTTTCAACATCCTGATATTTTTGTACTGCGTCGAGTAGATACATGTAAGGTCGAGTAATATTTTTATTAGTGCCATCTGCAAAATTGCATTCTATCGCTCGTTCCGGATATTGCTTCGAATTTAGTCTAGCATATTTTCGTCTAACCAAATTATACCCAAATTATTACAAGCAGCAGTAAGCGAGACCCTTACAACGTCTACATTAGCGTCTGCAGCTGGTGCGGCTATACCTAGTGCGGCCGCATTAACAATAAGAAAAGTTCTTACAATTACAAGATCTGCAGCAGCGTCAGCTCCGTGTAATAAAACACCTTTCGAGAAAAGTTCGGTCGATTCGGCTAAATCACGTCCAGTATCTTTAAACCACATCATATTCGTTGCAGTTGATCTCGAGTAATCATCGGAAAACGAAATAATATTTAAGATTGTACTTGCAACTTGTAAGTGACTTGAAATATCTTCTACAGTTTGATTAGCTAGTTGATATCAAGCACTTTTGAATAAGCACCAGCCGTTATTTATGAGAGCTACTTCTGTTCCAGCTGCAATTGCAACAGGCGGATTGGCTACTGTCATAATCTGACCGCGAACTTCTAACATTGCCTTATGTGGCAGTAGAAATACATCTTCGTCTCGAGTATTAAATATTCTAATACCAGCTTTATTTGGTTCATTAGAATTTTCATCGAGATACTCAACATACTCAAATTCTGTTACAGTGTTATCGATGTCATGAATTTCTGCTAAATCAAGATAACTTTTAACAGACATTTTTTTTTATTTATTAGATTATATAAAATTTTATTGTGGCGCTGTTACTTTAGATATAATTTTTGTATGATCTGCTCGCCCTTTGGTGATAAAAGTTTTTTCATTGTTGTTATCATAGCGCGTTGAGTTTCTTTTGTTGGAGCGATTTCTGAAATAGCTTGTTTTATCTCAGATGTAGACGGTGCGCCTTTTATTTTATCAGCTATTTTATGTCCCACCGCAGTTTCAGCGGCAGATGTGGCTCCAGTTGCAAAAGCTTTACCTGCGTCAAGTGCAATTGGTGCAACTTTACGCGCGATTCCCGGAATATTTTCAATAACTTTAGTAAATATATTTCCAAAAAATCCTCCTACTATTTTTCTTCGATAAATTTTTTTTCTCTGTTTCATTGTATCTGAGGTTGTATAATTTTTATTGTCAATCACGAAGCTATTGCGCGCAAGTGCAAATAATAAGTAACAACCTCGTTGTTAAGATCCAATTGTTTTCCGGATTGATCTGTGAACTGTATACTTATTGATGATATTTGATTTTCAACGGATAATATATTATATGACGCGGAGTAATTTGCATGAGAGAACCTGGTGGAACATCTGGCGAGAAACTATAAATCGTTTGTCCTTTACTGCCCTGTGCTGAGTAAGATCCAGAAGCAATAGAGCAATTTACTAATATTGTATTTACGTCAGTTATATTTACGGCAGTTCACCGTCATATGTAATAGGTTCATTAGGATTTAAATAATACGCTTTATGCTCAAATCCTATCAGTGGTGCGATACTTCTTGGTGATATAAAACTAACTGACAGATTTTTTATTGTCATTCTAGCTCGTAACGTGTTATAATTCGCTGCTAACTCGAAATTATCAGATTTTATCTTCTCTTTTAGCATAAGCTCTTTTATCGTCTTATTTAGATCAGTGATATTATAAGCTCATTGTGGAATTTTAAATATTCTCCATTGCGTGTCTCTTATTGAAATAGTTGCAATCTCATCATTGACACCAGTTTTCACGTTAGCCATAGCATTCCAACAAGTACATGAAATTAGTCCAATCTCATACTGTTTTTCAGGATCTAGTTGTATCGGCGGAATATAATTTACTGAAAAATTGGCGCTATCTTTATCAGATTGACTAGAGTCTAGTAATAATGTTGTTGACATCGTTATTTATTATATTTGTATAAAATTAAATCACCTTGATTTATAATAAGTCGCGGTGTAAAGCTTCATACTCGTCAGATGTTAATAAATTTTCCGATCTTAGATGATCAAGTATATCAATAATTTCATTATCAATTTCAACACTAACATTCCCAGCTTCTTTTGATGAGATTAATAGCATTAATCTGCCTATCATTTCGGCGGTTGATGTAAATATTTTTACACCTTCTCCAATCTTACTCATGCGAAGATTCTCATTATATTCAAACGCGTTGTAAAAATTCATGCTATAAGCTTCTGTTCCAGTTCTATAAATATTATCTATTTTTTCAATAAGATCATCATATTCATCTTGTGACAATTTAGTAACATTATTAATATCTTTAATATTATATTTTTTTTATAAAAGATTCGTAATCGGATTTTGTTATTTTATCTTCTGCTATTTTTCTATTTTTTTCAATTTGCTTCCTTCTTTCAGTTTCCTCTGGGGATATAACTATTGGTTCTTCAATTTTCTCCGGAGATATAACTATTGATTCTAATCTTTGCCGGTACTCTTTTTAAATCTATTTCTTTTGCTATGGTACTCAAAACATTATTTTGATGATTGAATTTTTTTCATTAATTATTTGATTAATAGCTTGAATATAAAGATCGGCGATAATACCTTCTCGGTATTTTCTAATAGCTTCGTAATATTCTTTATTTTCCGGTACTACAAGATTTATCTGTTTCTTATTATCCTCTGATATTTGCGTTAACTGTGCAATTTTTTCGTCAGCATTATATTCTTCTTTTAAAATATCGTATATTCTCGAATCTTTAAATTTATATCTTACGTTAAACATTTTATACTCATCATCTTCTATTCTGTCATTTATATTTTTTAAGGCTATTACAAATTGTGATGATGCTCTTGGATAAGATTCTTCAATTTTTTTCTTTTTATCTTCTAACCTAATTCCAATTGGATCAACTAATACTCTTTCTGATAATCTTTGTTCAAGTAAAAGTGGATTATTTAATAGCAGTCTTAGTTCAGCTTGTCTAGCAGCAGGATCAGCAATATGTTTTACAAGTTCTCTAGCTAACTTTAACTTTTCTTCATCAGATCTTCTAATAATTTTTGCAGCAGCTGCTTCTTGTTGTTCCTTAACAAGCCCGACTAAACCTTTTTCTTGAAGTTTCTTAAGTTCTTCGTCTGACAGCGTCCTAGTTTCAGGTTGTTTTCCAAGTAGTGCTTCAGTAACTGGTTTGAGAATCATAGCTGTTGTTTCTGCAGCTGTTACTTGTCCAAGTCGTGCTTGCTGTACTTTTTGCTTAAATGCTGCCTGAGATTGAGCAAGTTTTTTTAGATCTTCTATATGTTTTTTATATTTCGCTCGTTTATCCATAATTATTATATATAAATTTTATAAAATTTTAAGAAGTGGAAAACACCCTACTGCAGATAATTTTTAATACAACAGCGAAATATTTTAGTTGGATCATTTGTAAGTTTATCAAATAAGAAAAAGTTATATTTATCCTTTGTAGCTTTATGATATAATTCAATAAATTTATCTTTTGTTACATCACCGCATTGCTTGTTCGCGATATTTCTAACGTCAACATTATCCAGTCCCGGAAATAATATAAAACAACCAGAATTTCGCCGAATAAATCTGTCAACATTATAAAAACCTTGAGCTAAATGAACGGAATTACATTTCTTATTACGCGACAGTGAAAAATATGATCTTATTTTGTTCATCTCCGTATTATTTAGCGGAATATCATCAAAAACTACTATCTTATGTTCATCCGAGTCAAGTTGATTAACTGGAACAAGATCATCTGGTTGTCTGATTATAAACAAATCTTCACCAGCCTCAAGATCATCACGAAGTTTGTTATTTTATTTGCTTAGTAGCTCGTACTTATCTTGCTGCGGATTAATTGTATAAATATAAACTCGATCGTAGTTAAAATTATCTCCTAGAAGTAAATTCATAAGCAGATTTGTTTTTCCCGATCCAGTTCGCCCAACAATAAGATAATGACAATCTGGAAGTTCATTGTTATGTTTATGTTTCACCAACCGCTCTGTATCAAAGTTTAATATCGTCGCCATTGTTGTTATATAATTTTATGTAATATTAAACTAACTAATGTTGACAATTTTATGTTTTATGTAGGACAATAAATAATGAGCTACTATACAAAATTTGGAACATTAACAGGAGATTCATTGACTGAAGGTTATCAAGGTGACTTATCTAAGTATGCAACTCTCAATCAGCTAAGAAATGAGATTGATAATTTATTAAATGTCACAAGTGTAGATCAAAATGAAGTTGTTATTTTTCAAGATAAAGAAGGACGATTAAAAACAAGTAATGTACAACTGTCAGATGTATTTGTGCGAATTCCCGCCGCAGTTGTTAATAATATTGTTACTTTTACTAACCAAGGTAAAATACGAGATTCTGGTAGGTCAATTAACGATTATGTCAGAAAATCTGGTGATTAATTCACGGACGACATTATCATGAACCGAAATAAAATTATAGACCTTGGAAACCCAGCCGTAGATACAGACGCTGCAACAAAGAAATATGTTGACGATCAAGAATCTAAGTACCTATTAGTCAACGGCGGTATAATGCGTGCATTTCTCAACATGAACAACAACGGTATTAATAATCTCCGAAAACCAGAATCTGATTTTGATGCTGCAACGAAAAAGTATGTTGATGATAAGGAAATTCCAATAACAACATCATTAAAAACAATCGGTGATGAAATGACTACACTCAGTGCTACTTTTTCTAGACATGTAGAAACGTTTTAAAATTTTTGTAGAAATATAAACAAGCCTTTTAAAGAATTTTTGGGGGAACAACCAACCGTTGACATAAAACTCGCTGATATTAACACGAAACTCAACGACATTGTCAGTGGAATACCTAATATTGTTCAAAAAACTAATCTGATTAAAATTCCACACGGACAAATTAAAAATATCGTGTACACAGTAGCATCAGGATTAGCAACATGGTCACAGCAAAATAACACTATCAAACATACCGCAGAAGTTACTGGTGTGTATAGACTGTCTATCTTTAGCTCTGCAAAGTTTAAAATTTATACTACAACATTTCCGTGGCGTCATTCAACCGATGCTTTCTCTGGAGTTGTATCTATAGTGTTAAATAAAGATGCTGAAGAAATATTTTTACTGGAAGCAGATGATCAAACAATAACCGCAACGTCTTACTGATGGTGTTTGGAATTTGTAGCTGAAACACCACAAATAATTACTTAATCAAACCAGGAACCAGCATTGTTGTAAACTAATATTATATAATGAAAAAATATACATTTGATTTCAATCACATTTCAAAAGAAATTCCAAAACAAGATGTTGACGCGCTAATGCAATATTACACATTTTATCATAAAAAAAACTTTGGTGCGTGAAAAAATGTTATAAATATTATAACAAAATACTTCGAGTAATATCATATTTACCGCTGTTATTGACCGGATCTGGTATAATTTCGAGTGGTGCATCATTAAACCCGTTTTTGTTAATAATATCAGGTGTTGGTGTTTCTCTTACAACAGCGTGTAAAAAGATTGAACCTCGACTTGTAACCAAAACAAATTCCTGCAAAACAGCTAGTATAACTTACAAAAAATTACTTGATCAGATACGATCTTACTTGCGGGGTAAAAAATATGATATGGACGATTTAATACGCGAGTTTCGTATTATTGACAGTATGATAACAGATATTCTACCAAAGAGAGTTAGTAGGTATGAAAAAGATTATCATAAAAAGTATGATAATGTATGAAATTTTATCTAAACTTTAGAAATAATGTTTGAAAATTTGACAGTGACAAATAGCTACAATAGCAAGATCAAATATCTAATGATAGACGGCAAACAGTTGACAGTTAAAATTAATAATGAAACATCAGGTATATGTTTTACCGCAGTTCGAGACAAGCTAAAACTTTCGCTTATCAGATCTGATAACAGCGAGTATTTCAATTACCTTGAACAATTGAGTCAGAAGTTATCAGCGGAATTTAAAAATTTTCATGATCCGATCAGTCAACAAAAATACACTAAACTCACTATCGATCTCGATCGGTCAAAAGTTTATTTTATCGACAAAAAATATCCTCTTAACAAATCACAAATAAAGGATTTGTTCGAATCTCGTCGCTGTGTGAGCGGTAAAGTAAAATTCTATCTCTATTATCGTGATGATGAGGTATTTCTAATATCAACAGTTGAAACATTGATCATTGGTGATGAGGTATAAAAATAATGTATGAAAAATTATACAGCTTTAGTAATATCAACTATATTGTCAATAAATGTCATTAAATCATCTGACCAACCTCTTATTCGTTCGTCATTTTCAGTTGCGAATAACCAAACTGACCCATATTTTGGTGAGATATGATATCCAACGTTTTTGATACAGTCGCTTATTATTTTAGATTTTATGCCAGTATAGCATAAGGCTGATTTTATTGAATCAAATCTTTTACAAAATCTGTTTGTTAGATCAAATCCAACATGTCTGATTGGATTATAATGATACATTATATATAATATTTCATTTGTTTAATATAAAATTTTATCTAAAAAATATCATTATCAAATAAAATTGTCAACAAATATCAGTAGTAGACTAATAGGCAGATCCTCGATCAGAGCCTCAAGGGGGGGGTGGAGGGGTGGCGGGGGGACTTGAGGCTCTGGTCGAGGATCTGCCTATTAGTCTACTACTCTCCTTCCATTCATAGCCTCTTTCTGATCATGCAACAACTTCAAATTTAAATTTATCTTTATTTTCTTTCAAACAGAAGCCTAATATATATATAAAAAATAAATAAATAAATCCTCTCAAATTTGACAGAACGCAACTAAAAGACTGATTCCTCTCGACAGATGTTGAGATTGTGGATCACAATAAATGTGTTTGATATGTGTTACATATGCAGAAATATTTATCCTTCTATACTTTTCTGCTTTTAATGAAATTCCAAAAGAATGTGGGAAATATTCTTTAAGTATTCCTTTGCCTCATACATTTTAAGATATATGTGATGTGATGTGATTGTGATTTTTAACGTAGCTTTAACAATGTTTCCAGTCATATCTCTACGATGTCTGCAGCGTGGTAGTTTATAGTGATGTCTAGTACTGGGGCATCATGCCCCAGACATGTAGCATAATGTCCCACCCAGTCACATTATCCTGACACCAGGCCGACCAGTCCTAACACTAACCTCTTAATGCTGAGCGCCAAGCGAGGCTAATGTTAGTACCATATTTGTAAGTCTTTGGTATGATTCGACCGGGTATCGAACCCACGACCTACCACATCCGAGGCGGATGCTCTAACCACTAGGCCACCGGAGCGGTTTTAAGATATATGATTTAGTTTTTGTTTCTTGGATGTGAAAACCTACTTGGTAACCTTAAAAAAAAAAAAACAAAAGCGATGAAAGAAAAGCAAAACAAAGTACAATAGAATACAGCAAACCATAGCATGCTACTAATTTGCAATCCAGATATTATGTTAAAACAATGCTTTGCAAATAACTATTGTTCTTAACTTGTGAAAAAAAGTAGTAGGCATAGATTATGTTTATCTATTTTCGTATGTAAGCGTATTTACAATTAAATGAAGTAGTAATACTAATGTCCAGTAGCAACTGAAATACTTGCATGCATTAATCATATCACAGCATATCAAAAATATTGGCAGTACGTTAATATTTGCTCCAGAAGTAAAGACCACCAAAAAACTCTGTCAAAGAGTAATACATGTAATATTATTATAGGGATCATCCATGTGATTTTTCCGGTATCCAAATTTTCATTTACTGCACGAGCTCAAAGTATGAGGATTTCAAAACTCACGATAGATTTGGCGAACACTTGTGATCACTATTCTCCCACAAAAATGAAAAAAAAATCTTAACATAAAAAAGAACCGCAGTTGTAATTTAAAGTTTCCCAGGTGAAAGTACCGATCCCCAACCGAGACAGCACATGCTGTTAGTCAGCTATGTGAAAGGACGAAGTACAGGATTTTCTAACCCATGCAACAGAGAAATCTAGCTGTTTTGCTAATCTTACTTTTCTTTCTGAGTCTGGTTGTCTTAGTCATAGCGTCCACGCGCTAGGATCTACTTTTAAAAAGAAGAAACAGCTGTTGACTTCTGCTGTGCCTCACTAGTAGTGAGTGGAGGCACATTAGCCTCAATGGGACTTCTATGTTTAAAAAAGGGTCCTGCCACTTTATCCTCAAACGACAATTTAACATGGAGCAGATTGGGCCTGTTTAGCATCATGGTGGAATGGAACACAGAATGTAGACTGGTTTGGATAGGGACAATAGGAATAGTATAGGTGGGGTGACGTCACGGTACTGGACATTGGCAACAATGTGGCTAGTGGCAGACCTCAATCGGCGAAACAGTGACAGCGGAAAAGAAAGCTATAACGCTTGGCGGGGCGAGGACTAACGTCCGCGCGGTACTGACCAACAAACACAAACATAGCCTGGCAGGGCGGGGCGGAACCAGTACCGTTCATACAAAAAAATACCCACAAACTTCACCTAGCGGTGGTGGACATATAACTTGATAGACATAGACAAATAAACAAATACACAAACATAGATTGATGAATATCAATCTATCACACCCATAAATCTTTAGGCAAGAAAGTAAATCTTTTGGAGACATATGAGTGGCCCTGAAAAGGGCCTTTGGTTTTTTTTAAAGATCATTCCGTTAACATACAGGGTATCACACGGATATTCGTCTCTTCATGAAACTTCGTCTGACCTTTGGACTGTAGATTAAGACTCTCTTCAGACAACCTTGCCTCTCCACATAGATTCTTCGTTTCCAAAGGGCTGTCTCAGTCATCTGGGTAATTGTCCATGATGATCTGACATAGATGGGATAGTCCGGGTTGAAAAGCATCGACGATAGGAGGGAGGATGATTCTACGTTAGTCCACATCTTGTGACGAGAACAGGTGAAGGGAATAAAGTGAACCACGGTTGTTTATAGTAGAAGAGCGCATAGAAACGGATTAAGTTCTTTCACCAGTCCAAACCTGTGACGTCACATTCCCTATATAGATGCGCTAGCGTCTGTACATAGTGAATCAATGCGACAGAGTTAGAACATGACGGAAACTAAGAAGACGATGAATTGGGATGCACAAGGTGTGGAGAGGAGAAGTGACGGCATAGTAGCGGCTACTAAAGCGAACACGATCCTACTTCCAGAAGGGACCGATTTTAATTGGGATTTAGTCGATTTTCTCTCTTCTTCGCAAGAATTTGTTCCGATACCAGTACCTTCGCCACCTTTTCCTTCCTTACCACACGTAGAGGATTTTAAACAGAGACAGAAAAAAGAATTAGAGAAATTTTTACAACAGCAGAAAGAAGCCTTTCTCCTTCAACAGCAACAGCGAGAAGAAGAAGAAGAGGCAAGAAGAAAGCGACAATAAGAAGCAGAGAAGAAATAAGGTCTAGGAGAGAAGGAGGATAGTGAAAGTCAAACGGTGGCAGTACTCTTAGACATTTTGGCAGAGTTAAGGAGTCTGAAAGGACTGTAACAGGCTTCTTTAATACGACCCAAGAGATAAAGACCTTCCCGAACCAAACACTGTCCAACCCCGTCCACACGCCTACTGCTACGCCTGAGATACCCACCCTAGTGATTTCTACCAAATCATCGACAGGAGCAGGTCCAGAAGTAGGCCTTGGCCGTGGCAAAGGGATAAAGCAGTTAAAGCACATTCCTTCCCGTTCCTGAGTTTGTTTTATAAAAACGAACAACCTATCGGTCCTTTTCAGGGCCACCCATCTAACTTGAAAAGAGATATTAGTCAATTTGCCAAAATCAATTTAAAACTCAAAATCCCTTTTTACCAATGATGGACCTGTGTGAGTGTTTGAGTATAGGTCCTTATTCTAAAAATTCAAACCTAAGAGACACTTACATTTTTCTTTCTGGTCTATTCTCATAGAAGTTACAATCCAATTCACAACACAGCACTTTAAAAAGGTCATCGACTTCTTCTTTGTCTTTTCATTCTCTCTGTCTTTTGAATTTCTTCACTGTCACAGGTTTTTCCTCTTCTTCTTCCTCATTTCTTCTCGTCTTCTTTTCTTCTCTTTCTTCTCTTTCTTGACGTGTTTGGGTTCTTCCTTTTCTGATGGTACCTCTTCTTCCTGTTCTGAACCCATCTCTTCCTTCTGCTCCTGTTGTTTCTTAGGGCAGTCTGAAGACCAATGTCCTTTCTCTTGGCAATGATATCAGGTATCTTGACTTTTGTCTCTTTTGACGCTTTTCTTGCTTTTTTGGCGTTGTGGACATTCAGAAGATCAATGCCCTTTCTTCTGACAGATATAGCAAGTGTCTTGACTTTTATATCGAAGGAAGTGGGAGTAATCCGTTGGCTTATTTGAAGAAAATCTTTGTATGACACCTCGCAAAGCTCTGATCAGAAGTTCGATCTGTGTTGGCTCTTCCATTTTGCTGGTCGGATTGAGAGTGAAATGAATACTTGGAGAGAAGACACTGACCCTTTGTATAGGGAAGACACTGACCTGACATTGATATAAACGGGGCCATGGCGTTTACAATGTAGTCATTTGACGTTTTGCAATCAAGAGGAAACGATTGCCTCGCAACAGTGCAAGGACAAGTTTTACATCACCGACAGAAAAGCGACACTGTACATGGTCCACGTTTCTCTTCCCCAAGGGGCCGGACGCAGAAAGGTGTTAAAGGTGGACGACCTTCGCAGCAACATAAAGTGCCTCGTTCAAATAAATAACCCTCAAGACAATATGTGTTTAGCCCGAGTAATTGTCGTAGGACGAACGTATGCCGACAAGAACGACACGACAGAATGGAAAAGAGCTTGGAAAACTATTCGACAATCGGACTGAGCCAAACTACCAAGAGAAGCTGAACTCCTGTTACATCAAGCTGGCCTATCTAAAGACACACCCTGTGGCACTCCTGAAATGCAAAATTTGCAAGACGTCTAAGCTCCACGCCACACCTTGAAAGTACACTATCAAGAAGTGCGCGAACCTCTGTTGTTTCGAGGCAAACATTTCAAAGACGGACAATACATTCAGGTCAATCATCACGATGAATATTTCGATGCCATTACCAGTATCACCGGATTCCTGGGATACAGTTATTACTGTGAGAGATGTGACTATGAGTATAACAATCGAAAGCAACACAAGCATAGTGGATCGAAATGTTCAGGATGTTTAGCCTCTAAACCCTATCTTGACGAAGGACAATAACGAGTGCATTGCTCAGCCTGTCAGCGCACCTTTGTAAGCCTTACCTGTTACTAACAGCATTTGAAGACGCAAGGTTCACAGCAGAAAAGTGCTTGCCAACTCCTGAAATGTTGTTCTGCTTGTGGACAAGTCATATTTACCAATAGTGAAAGGCACACTTATGTCCAGGAAAGAAACGATGCCACATTTGACACCAAATCGTGGACTTGGAACACGAATGCTACATTCGAAAATACCATTCCAAACATCAAGAGGAAGATAACCAAAAGAAAGGCCATTTCATCTTTTAGATTTCGAATGCATGCAAGAGACTGGCATTCACATTCCTAATTTCTGCGTGGCTCATCGAGCGTGCGAGAAGTGCATCGAAGAACCTATCTTTAGTCATTGCCCTCACTGCAGCAAGATTCCTGGAAGACGCGAAATAATCGTTTGAGGACCTAACATACTGGCCGATTTCGCCCAATGGATCTTAGACCCCATCAACGAGACATGGAGTCAAGAGGACATCGAACGTTACGGAGATTGTCATCGCTATGCCACGGTGATGGCTCACAATTTCTCGGGATACGACCGGCAATTTCTTCTCAGATACTATACGGAACAAAGCACCAAACGTTCTAAAGTGATTTTGAACGGAGCCAAAATCATTTTCATTCAAGTGGGACAAATGCAGTTTAAAGATTCTATGAGTTACTTGGCCATGCCTTTGAGCCGAATGCCTAAAACGTTTGGAATGACAGAAATGGCCAAGGGCTATTTTCCGCACTTTTTCATTACCGAAGTTAATCAACACGCCGTTCTACCACATTTGCCTGATGCTCACTACTACGACCCCGACAACATACACACCGAACAACGCTAAGCTTTCTACTTTTGGTACCACTCTCACGCCTTGGACCCTTTCGACTTTCAGGAAGAAATGTTAAAGTATTGTCGTTCCAACCTGGACATTTTACGTTGTTGCTGTGGAAAATTTCGAGAATTGTTCATGGTGCAGGGAGGGATCGATCCTTTGAAAGAAGCCTGCACTATTGCCAAAGCGTGTTCCATAGTGTACCGCCAACGATTCATGCCCGAGGAGACCCTGGCTGTCATAATCCTTCAAACGACCAACTTTGTCAAACGTCAATACTCAGTCAAAGCTCTAGCGGGCTACATTACTTGTGTGACAAGGAAGACAAATAGATCCAACACGCCCGAAAAGGAGGAGGCGAAAAGACCATCGGAACGTATTCGGTGGATGTCTGGGACTTAGAAAACCCCAAGATCGTATACGAGTTTTACAGTTGCTTATTTCACGGATGTCCGACCTGTTACCCTCAACGTGGCGCTAAAAATCAGTTTTTACAACGTACCATGGAAGACTTGTACGAGGCCACCTGTCAGCGGCGCTTAAAGTTAGAACAGCAAGGATACCAAGTGGTGGAAATGAGGAACACGAGTACGATCACCATTTGAAAACCGATCCCGAGTTTAAACGCATCGTGGATAATTCCAAGTTGGTGGACCCTCTGAACCCGCGGAATAGTTTGTACAAGGAACGGACAAATGAAGCAAGGCAAAGAATTTCTCCAAAATGTCATCATCGACAAACAAAACCCTAAATAAGCTTTCTTGAGAGCAGGCAAAAATGTCTTGCTTCAAACGGTCAAAGACATTTATGGTCAACGAGAAACTCTTGTAAATGCCCTGGACGCTGCCCAGTCAGGCATCCTGTTTCCCTGACGCCACAGCAAGGTCAAGGAAGAAAGAGACGAAGAAGAAGATACCCCTCCAGTGGACTTCACATCTCCAGAGCTAAAAAGACCAAGAAAAGAAGAACCTTCCGAGAATTAGAAGTTTTTGAATATTAAATCACAAAGAGATTGATAATGCACCGAGGGTCTTACGCATGTTCCAAATCGGAACTGGATCTGTTTGCCATGCCACCCACTATGATGACGATGCAAGAATCCCAATGGGTAGAATTTCATCCCATCTCCTCTTTGACCGCCTCAGCCCCCATTGAATTTGAAATCAAAGGACAGCCCGTAGATTACATCGATCTGAATAGCAGTTTCTTGTTCCTGAAAGTCAAAGTGATCAAAACATACGACACCACTCCGAGGCCGATGCTAGAGTAGCTCCTGTCAACAATTTCATGCATTCCTTGTTCAGCGAAGTGGATTTGTACTTGAATAACAAACTGGTCAGTAGCAGCATGGATACTTACCCTTACCGAAAGTACCTGGAAAATCTCTTGACGTACGGAAAAGAGGCCAAGAACACCCATTTGGATGCTTGCGTGGTATGGAAACGTGACACAATGGGCGAGAACAAGTTTAACGACACAACTCTGACAGCAGATGACGATCCTCACAATGTAAGTTTTAACGGGCGTCGAAAGAAAATCCTGCAAGGACGTAGTTTAGAACTGATGGATCGTTTGCGTTTGAACATGTGGTTACAAGAAAAGTATTTGCTGAACGGAGTGCATATTCGCTTGAGACTGAATCGCAGCCGAATCGTTTTCCATTTGATGGCCCATGCCAACGAGTACAAAACCATCATCCAAGAAACCAGACTCTAAGTGTTACCTAAAGTGGGAAGCGACATCAGCCACACTATGAGCAGTACGACCGCGAAGTATCCTATACGACGAGTGGATGTGAAAACGTTCACCATTGCCGCTGCACTTCGATCCAGGATCGAAGATCATCTGTTCCAAGGATAGTTACCAAAACGTTTAATCGTTGGCATCATCAGCAGAGAAGCCCTCAACGAAACCGTCACTGTCAATCCTTTCCAGTTTAATCACTACAGAGTGTCCAAGAGCGAAGTCAGTCGCGATGGCAAGACCTTGTGTACCAGATTCTTCGAACCTAAGTTTACCGGGAAGAATTACCTGACATCGTACTTGTCTCTGTACAAAGATACGGGACAGTTAGGAACCATCACCAGTCACGGCATTTCGTACGACGATTATGCAGGAGGCTACGGTTTGTGGGCTTTTGATTTCACTCCAGACCAAGGCAGCCACGAGAGACATTTCCACCCTAATAATCTGGCCAACTGCATGTTGAACTTCAGTTTTCAGAAGCTCTAAGCTAGACGTGAACGTCATCTTTTATGCCAAATTCGATAATACCATAGAAATCAACAGTTTGAGAGAAGTCATTCTAGACTATTAGAAGCTATGGAAGACTCTTTGAATGGTGGAGAATCTTTGGAAATGGAATGGGAGGATAACGTGGAAGCAGAACCCAACGGCAAAGACGAAGAGGTGATGATCATGTCCAGATGGCCAAAACAAGAACAACATTTAGTCTCCTGTTTTGCCAAAGACCTGGCGGAACAAATTACGGCGTTGACCAAGAAAGATTGCTATGGATGTCAAAACGATTATCCCAGTCAAAATCAACACGGTAAATGCCTGAGGATGAGTCAAGAAGAAAATCAGGACGAATGTCTGGTGGACGCTTGGGGTCTCATCTCGGATGAAGCAATGTTGTATCAGTGGTATAAAGACTTGCGTGATCATTCCTGCCCTCCATTGACTTCTCTAGAGATTCATCGCGTCGAATCTCTCTTGGCCCAGAGTACGGAGACCAATCAAAGAGACCATTACTTGACAGTGATTTTGAAGCAAAACGTCAGGATTGAATCGATGACTTATCATTACCTGTGAAAAAAAAAAAAAAAAAAAAAACAAAATGGATACCTGGGAACTTTATTACCTTCTTGGAATCCTGTCCTGTGCGCTAAAGATGAACTTCCTCATCGCAAACCTAAAGATCATCAACCTTATGTCATCAACACGGACGACTGTCATCTTCCAGTAACCCACTGGGTAGCTGTCTACTTACCCCACGATGCCTGTATAGACATCATCGAATTTATGAGAAGAAATGCCCAGACGACACGATTCAATAACGTGAAATTACAAGGCCTAGATTCCATGGTGTTTGGACAATATTGTTTGTATTGTCTTCATCAACGCAGTCTTGGATATCCCTTAGAACATTTAATGACTTATTTTGATCGTACCTCTTCTAGAAAGGGTGAGAAAGTAGCTCGATGGTTTTGTGACCATTATTGATATCTCTTGTCCTTAGCTAGGAAATGGCCCAATAACCTCCATCAGTGGAAGTCAAACTTGACTTCACAAAGTTGTCAACCTTGTCCAAAAAATAATTAGTTTGATGTTCTATGAATTGACGTTTGTTTGTTTGTTAGTTGAATAAAAAAAATGTTATGAAAAAAGTGTTGTTGGTGGTTTGTTTTCAAAAAACACTGTGAATATATGCTCTTTGATTTCTCCCTATCCCTCACCATGAAATAAGCTATCATAGCGTTCTCACCCCAAAAACCGTAGAGATGTTTTCTATCGCGTCCGCGCTTGAACCATATAAATCGCAATGGTCTCCAGATTGACCATCATTCAGGCAGTGGACACCGAACAGGCAAGATCAGCGGAGCGTGAGTACGGTGAAAGGGCCACCAGCGGGAAAAGGCGGGACAAAGACAAAGAGCTACACATTAAGGATCACAAAACAACTAAACAAAGAAGTAGAAGTAAATAGAACGTGGCCAAACGATGTAGTATGTCAGTCTACCGCGCGCCTGCAACGAGCTGCCCTACACAAAAAGCTACCGGAACGAACACGAATAACAGGCTACAACGATGAATGATGAAGCGGCCATAGTAATTCCACAGAGTTAACTCATTAGGCGGCCTCTACGAACGAGAGAAACATAAGTCCAATGCAGCAACCTTGGAACAGATATGGAACAGCCGTTATATACCGAAGTGACCTACATACAGATAAGCCTGCACAAGTACAGAGAAGTCAGAAGAAGACGGAAGCCTGACTTTCAATATTGCCTGAATGTATAGGTTTTCATTTTGGCTTGAAAACCGTTTTGATAATATCTCTATCGTGTAATTCGAATTTGACCCTTTGGTTTCTACACCATCAACATTTTTTGTCTATTTTGTTTAGTTATTATGCGTGACACGGAAAATATGAGTCGCTTTTGACTTAGCTGATTGGTATAATTAAGGATATGTGTGTACACTTTGTACACTAAATTCCAACTTCGAATTATATTAACAACGAAATTTTTAAACTTATTTTATTTGGTTAATTGCACAGGTGGCTTACACACTATTGGTAATAGGTTCTGTCCTCTAATCTAACTGGACTAAATTTGGCAATTTAAAGTACGGTCTGGGGTTTTGGGGCGTACACGACGTCTATTGCTGTAACGCTCGCGCGGTTCTGGATCCTTCTCCTCCTTTGCTTTTGCCAGACCCAATTAAATAGTGCGACCATCGCACATTAAAGCGGGGTTGTAGTGGCACAATTCCTACAACCCCAACCAATTAAAAATCTCCATACTCGAGAATTAATCTGTCGCTGAAGCTCTTGTTAGCATATGCGACTTTAATCCATCTAAGTAAGTTTGACCATGCATAGTTGACGCATCCACCTATGAAGATGTCTTCAAGAATAGCTAAGCTGAATGAAGCCTATGTGAATTTACATCGTGCCAGGCAAAACCTGATACCCAAGCCTGATGAGATAGAAAATTTCAGGATATTAAAAATAGCCCAACACCTGATAGAAGAGGTCTTTAAAGACGAAATCAAGGAGCAAGAAGAATGGACGGAGAAATACAGACTTCAGAAACAGCAGAGAGAACAGCAACAGCAACAACAGCAGCAACAAACAGCAGGAACCAGACAGAGGCTTTGTGGACTTTGGTGTGGACACGAAAGAGTTCTTCTTCTCCTTCCGCAGAAGCAGACCCTATTCTGTGGAAAAGCCTTCAGCCAGACAGAGACGCAATCTTGGACGATAAGAGATTGCCATCACCCCCTTAACAAAACAACCCTTTTCAGGGCTACCCCAATAATCTAGAATAGAGATACTAGTCAAATTGCCAAAAACTAATTTTGCGTGAGTGTGTGTGTGTGTATGTGTATGTGTGTGTTGGTAAGTTAAAAATAGAAGTGTACCTATATACACTTCACTTCTCTACCTTTTTTAAAATAGTGTTTGTGTCTATTTGTCAGTAAAAAAATATAGAAGTGTGCCTATAAACCCTTCGTTTCTCTGACTTGTGGTATGAGTAATCATAAAGTGTGTTTGAAGGTGAAAACAGTCAACGTGTTTCTTTTAGGTCCTCGCGTTCCAGAATCAGTAAATTACTCGAGCTCCAGACCACCTCCAGATGCACCTGGAGTATGCCAGGCGCATACTTGACGAGCTGGCCATGGAGGCCATAGCAGAAAGCACCAGGATTGAAGAGGAGGAGGAAAAAAAGAAGAAAGAAGAGGAGAAGGAAAAAGGAGAGACATCCTACCTCATCTCATACTTAGGCCTCTGTGTGAGGTGAAATCTGAGGTGAGGACACCTCCACAACCATTACCAGCGCCACAGACATTACCAGCACCACAGCCACTACCAGCAACACAGCCTGACCACCAATACAAAGACCTGTGGTTCCCCAGTTGGAAAACTGGGAAGAAGAACTGGAGAGGTAGCGCAGAGAATGGGAACCGCAGAGAGACCACCCACAACATCCACGGGCCAGGCATAGGAGAAGACAGAGGGAACAGGTCTTCAGAATCCCAGAAACTGAAGATTGGGGTACTGAAGCCAATCAAGCTGCCTCTGCGCTATCAACCACGGATGTGAATTGGGATAATCACTGGAGTAGGAGCATTGTCTGCGGTGCCCGGCCTGGCAGATGTCACCATTAGGCAGGTGCATCTGGAGCTCAAAACAAACAGATCTCTAAAGAAAAGAGACTGATCAAGTTGCCAATCATAAAATTGTTTGCGTGTGTGTGCATGTGTGTTTGTATACTTGCGCGTACGTTTGTTGGTGTTTGTATTTGTGTTTTTATGCGTTCGCATACATTTGTTGGTGTGTGTATTTGTGTGTTTGTATGCGTGCTCGTACGTTTGTTGGCGTGTGTATTTGTGTTTGTATGCTTGCTCGGAAGTTTGTGTGTATATTTGTGTTTTTATGCGTTCACGTTTGTTTGTTGGTGTTTGTATTTATGTTTGTATGCGTGCTTGTACGTTTGTGTGTGTGTGTGTGTGTGTGTGTGTGTGTGTGTATTTGTATTTTTGTATGCGTGCTAGTACGTTTGTTTGTGTGTGTGTTTGTATGTGTGCACGCGTACATTTGTTTGTTTTTTTTAAAAAACTAACAAAGCAACCCTAATCACTTAACACAGAAAGTATGGTAATAGTGTGTTATTTAATATAACAATTTATTTTAGGTTAGCGCTCTCATCACTGTGTGTTGTTTGGTAGGTGATATGGGTAGTTGGTAAGAGATAATGTTTTCCTTCACGTCCGTGCTTGAGACATCATGTGGAGCGTTCGTCATTCGCGCAATTCAACATTGAATATTCCAAAATGGCAACCAACTGTTTAGATAAGATGATGAGATGGGAAGAAGAGGAGAAGAAGGAAAAGGAGAAGAAAAAGAAGAAGAATGTGAGGGGAAAGATAAGGAAATGGTGGAAAAGAAGAAGAGAAGACAGAAATTAGAAGAACAAGAAGAAGAAACCCAAAAGGTCTTTTCAGGGCCACTCATATGTCTCCAAAAGATTTGCTCTCTTGCCTAAAAAATATTTTTGGTGTGATAGATTATGTTCATCAATCTATGTTTGTGTATTTGTTTATTTGTCTATGTCTATCAAGTTATATGTGCACCACCACCAGGCGAAGTTTGTAGGGGTTTTTTTGTATGAACGGTATGGGTTCCCGTCCTGCCCCGACAGGCGATGTTTGTGTTTGTTGGTCAGTACCACGCAGAAGTTCGTTCCCGCCCCGCCAAGCGTTATATCTTTTTTTTCGCTGTCACTGTTTCTCCCGATTTAGGTCAGCCATTTGCCACATTGTTGCCAATGTCCAGTACCGTGACGTCACCCTACCTGTTCCATTCCTATTGTCCCTATACAAACCCAGCCTACATTCCGTATATTCCACCTTGATACTAAACAGGCCCAATCTGCTCCATGTTAAATTGCCGTTTGAGGCTAAAGTGCCGGGACCATTTTTTAACATATAAGTCCCATTGAGGCTAATGTGCCCCCCCCCCCCACTACTCTCACTGAGTAAATCAAACAACAACAACAGCAACAGGAATATAACAATAAGAAATTCACTTATAAAGCAACTTATGGTCTCTCCATCTTGGATAACACACCATACTAAACATTTTGAGAGAGACAGACACACACACGCACTCGAAGTTGAGTTATTTGGTATTATGCTAGAAACTACACACAGCATGGCGAATTTGATCCTGTCTTTAACTTAGAAAATTTTCAAGTTAGCGTCGTTAAATGTAGATAAAAGTATCTAATTAGTTTTTAAATAATTAGTGTGAAACGAAATAGGTACTTTTAACTAGACGCTGACCTGAAAATTTACTGAGCTACAAATAGGACAAAATTCTCGATCCTGTGTGGAACCCACTATAACAGAAAACACTGTTACAGATACACAGGCAATACACATCACTGACTACAAAACTCCAAACTCTCTCAACATCCGCAAAGTTGGCAACATCCGGAAATATGTTATGTCTGACCTGCACTTCTCAAACTTTATCAAACACCCCCAACCAGCCCCATTTGAATCAAAACATTGTAAACAAGTGAAAATTCCTCCTCTTCCCAATCAGAGTGGTTCATTCATCAGTACACGCGTTATTCCACAAGGGGATTTCCATATAGCGTATCATTGTACCTGTAACAGCAACACTTGCCATATTTCCGGACAGAAAATATAAATTTCCAAGAATATCATGGATTATAAATATCCTCATGGTCATTGCACGCTTCGTTAGACTGAATAGTGAACTTTATCGTACCGTTACCTATCATAGACTTTTTCCAAATTAGAACTGAAGAAAGATAAAAGTAATCCGTATAAAAGATATTAAATACTTATTCTTATTTGCACATGATATTCATTGATTAAATGTGACGATTCAGTAATAATATCAAATGTTTCTATGCTTCTATTTTCTCATGCGTAGAACTTGTGTACTTAGAATCAACTGGGCAACAGATTGCCTCATTAACATAATCGTATTAATGTGCGTTTACAAAAGTAAAAACACGTGGCTCGAGACGCTCATGATGCAATATTTACAACACGTAATAATTATAAATTGTTTGCTTTCTTGATTTTTTTGTTTCTTTTATAAGAGCAGCACATATAGCTAGATTCTCCTTAGATAATTATTCAGATTTTCATAAGAGTGCAAAACCTGATGACCTTTGTACAGAGTGAGGGGCAGTAATAGTACCTGATGAATACCGTACTGTTTTGAATCTACCACCTATATTGCAAAAGTGCAGGGTTATTTTAATTTATATGGAAAACATGGGGGAGAAAACTAATCTATGCCGGTGTTTGTGCCAAGACAAGGAAATCCCAATTACGGGATAACATTTTCTGTGTCCCCGCTCGGCAGAGCCTCATGGGGAGACAAATAATGTAACCCCTTGAATGGGATTTCCTTGTCTAGGTGCAAACCCTAACATAGTTTCTCTTAATCGTACAAGTGAGCCAACTTAAAAAAATAATTGACAAATACCTACTTTTGCAAGTTGTTGAATACTGAGAAACTTTCTTTATACCAGTAACTCTTCATCACAATCTTTTCTCAAACAAATCCATGGTACCATATTTTTTCTAAGTCTGTTCTTTGTCCTTACCAGCAGGTAATGGTTTTTATTATGTTTATAGCAGTGTATAAAGAAGTGTCATCATCATATAGGATAATACTGAAATCATATTCATACTTACGTATTAGATATTCTGAATAAAATGTGGCTTATTAATTACAGTAGCTCTCAACAATCATACAGCTATAATAAGTAAGCATTGTTAGAGGGGATCACCATCAGGCTTGGTGGGTGAAAATTTGGAATAGTTTCCCTTATACAGCACAGTGGATATAACATGATCAATTGATTGGAACCACTAAGGATTCATTCTAAAAACGTCAAATATTCTGAAATTAAAGACCGTTCAATAGAATCAATAACTTTTTTAAACTCAAGAATGACTAACACTGCTAAATATCTTCTTTTTCATGTTTTTGTAATCATACCATAAAGGATAAGTGTAAAATATCCAATATATCTACCTATTATAAGATCTCGTTTCACTAATTATATTTGGTAGCAGATTCTTTTGTTTTTAAATTCTCTTTTTTTAACTACACATGCAATTTTGAGATCAAGATTAATTCAAAAGATATACAGGTTTCAACTTTTTAAAATAGAATTTTGAATTCTCTTTTTCTAAAATACATGTAATAACACATATATGGACTTGGAGATTATTAATAAAGACATTATTGGCTCAGTTAAGAAAAAAAAAAAAACAAGATAGAGAAATGAAATGTTGATGGGCAAGTTTATGCTCATATGTAGATAACCTGATTCAATAATAATGCCATTACAGCAATTTCTTTCTTGCATTCTTTATTTTTAAGGCAGAGGTTTCAATATGTTTTACTAAAGCTAATTTAGTTGATTAAGGAAATGTACAGATTTCTCCGAATAATTATAGCAAATAGAAATGTCGTTACCTCTAAGTGTACAAATAGTTCTTTTTCTCTACCCTTATTGCATACATACATACATACATACATACATACATACAACCCAGAATTTGGTCTGGATTATCGATCACGTTACCGAATTTAGGAAACATGACAGTCGGTGACCACTTGTAATCAGCAGCTAAACTGCAGTGAAATCTTGTTATCTGTGAAACGACTAATGTTTAAATCAGAAATGGAAAGTACAGGATGGGACAGAGTATAACAGTAGATTATAGGGTCGTACTAAGATGCTGAATAAAACACCGATGTCACCGTTTTGGTTGTTCAATAAATGTACTGACCAAATGCAAAAACGGTTACCAGCTGACCCTTATAAATATCCATCGTTTTCATTAATTTGCATATTTTCATTACAAACAGGACTGTTTGGATTATACTTTTGTCGTTTGCGAAAGGGGGTTGCTAATTATTGTCAAATTAACCGAATTTCAAGATCCATGTTTGAAGAAAATAATTTCAGAACACGTATCCAATTCCAGAACACGTATCCAATTCCAGACAAAACGGATACCATCTTTAAGACTGTTAACTGGAACAAAAAGCATATTCACTTCCTAGAAAGTACTTTTGATTGTAATTATTGCATTTACATGACCATATAACATAATATTAAGACATAATTGCATCATGCAATGAATACATAAATAATATCAAGCAGTTGACACATCAGCATATGGGCCTGTGCAGCAAAATTGAGAACCTGACTGAAACAATTAAAGAGATGGCAACACGATCGATGGATAATGAACAAAAATTAGTATAAATGGAGGTCATTCCCGTAGACAGAATTTAGTGTTTTATGGTTTGCCAGAATCCCAATGGGATAAATGGGAGGATACATAGCAATCCATTCAAGACTATATGAGAGAATAGCCTGGGATGGATTCGGAGCAAACAGAAGTTAATAGAGCGCACTGACTTAGGCACAGAGGAAAACCATAACCCACAATCGTCAGATTTTCGAGATATAAGGACAAAGAAAATGTGTGCAGACGATATAGAGACCCCAGGGTGTCAGACTGAGAATAATGATACAGCAGCAATTTCCAGACCGGTAAATGTGCACATAGCTGAGGATTTCCCACTGAGAATGAGAAAGGCTCATATCAACCTTTATCTGACGTTGTAAAAAGCATTAAAACAGGAAAGAAAGCCTCTAGCACATATGACAAGTTACTAACAGACGGTTACGTTTATGCCTTTAATGAGGTTAGAAATGATGCTGTTCTCCTGTCCAAACTCTACGAATCCGGCCGAGGGTTACAAAATATGCTTGATGAGAACGTTTTCCATTCTTTACTAATTGTTTAATATGGCATATATCTGAATCAAGTTTCAAATTTTAAATTGAAAATACGTCTGATATTATTAACTATGTTGAAAAATTTGATGTCATAGACTATGTTGAAACATGGTCAGAAGCTATAGATCAGTTTCATATTACGGTTAAATAAAAATTTTAATAAACCCCAATAAATTTCTAATATCGAAAAAAGAAATCACTGGCAGCTAAATTAAATTCAGGTGGGATATCGGTGTTTGTTCGTGAATCTCTTTTCAAATATTTGAATATATTGAGAGAAATTGAGAGAAGCAATTATGTCAAGAATATTGTTTGGTTAGTTAAAACACCTAAGGCAAGAATGCTAAGGTGGAAGTTCATTTTTGGTCTAATCTATATGTCACATGAATACTCGTTTTCTTAGAGGAAATGTATTTTTATAGTCGTAGAAAATGAAATAGCTTACTTAAAATGCTTGTACGATGACTGAAGCAGATTTTATCAAAAATAATTGTGTTTTAGACCTTCAAGAATTTAATTATATATCATATGACAACATCCAAGGTCGGGCTAATCAAGATGTAAGAGAGATAAATCATTGGAGAAAACTTTACATCTATGTCAGACGATTGGGTTAAATATCGCTAATGGAAGACGTGGACCAGGAAAAGGTTAGAGAATTTAAGTGTATTCACGGTAATTTATCCTCTACAATCGATATGCTTTACCTGACACGTGTTTAGAAAAGAGTACGGTCATTGACATTGATGATAGAATGGATTCGATGCATATGCCCATTGTATTTTTCAATTACAGAATGATCAGTTTATTACAGGTACAAAGCAAAGTTTTTGCATCAATTCGAAAATAATAGGCTACACGATTGGATGAAAGAAAATGAATTACTTGGCGAAGAACAAGCTGGTTTTAGAGCAGGTTATGCTTCAGTATATAATATGTTTACGTTATATACAATAATTTGTAAATATTTAAGTAAATATGGAGTTACATTTTATACAGTACTTACAGACTCACCTTCGCTAGCCTAGGTTCCGATATGATAACCCTATCGACACCTTGGCGGATCGAATTGATATTTTAATGCTTTGTCTTAGCGACATTTATTGGATTTCATGAGTTGCCGTCGTTAGTAAGCAATGCCAACTAACCAATAGCGTGTAACAGCAGTGCATTGTAAATCGGCCGGAAAAGGATACTTTGTAAGTTTAATATCGAAAGTATGACTACGTACCAGAGGGAAGCCATTATAGGTGTATTTGAGTGCAAGGTATTTGTACAAAGACGAACCGGCAATGGATAATTGCTTATTTATCAGTCCATTCAAGTTGTGTACTCCCTTTGCCTCGATCATGTAGGAATTGCCACCGCATCCAATGAAATTCATAGACCCGAAGCACAGAAATGTCTGCTCGATACGCCAATGTATAGATAAGGTTATCATATCGGAACCTTGACTAGCGAAGATGTTATAGACTATGAGAAAGCCTTCGATATGATGGAGAGGAATTTACTGCACCAAACGCTAGTTAGTGAAATTATTAGTGCAAAAATGTGAAGAATTATTAAACCAATATATAATGATGTAAATACATCCGAAGTCCGATACATTTTGTGTTTTATTGCGTGTATTGGTTTCCATGATCTTTAACCATCTGGATCCCTTCTTAGTAGACGGAAACAGGGAAAGATCTGTAGAAACTTTAAAGGTTTTTTTTTTTTTTTTTTTTACTGTTGTATATAGATGATTTAATTGTCTTTGCTGACACTGCTAATCAGTTGCAACATATTCTCAATAGACTGCATCAATACTGTTTAAATATGGAAAAGCAAGATTGGTTGTATTTTCTAGAGGTGGTTACTATGGCCCTACAGAAGTGAAGACTGAATCATATAACAAATATCTAGGGTGTTTTTCAAATAACTTCCGGTATATGTGTCTTAAAAACTTTATCTTATTGACGGCTATGCATTGTTTGAAACGAAGTCTTTCAAAATTTGGCAAAAAACAAACAAACTCGTGACTGCATTACTTTGTGCTTCTAACTCGAAGATAGTTCTAATTCTTATCTATGGATTGGGGTCTGGGAGCTTAATGGTGCAAATGATATTTAAAAAGTTAATTTGTCATTTTTTAAATATATTCTTGGTATATCTAAGTCTACTGCAAATCCATTCGTATATAATGAGTTAGGATGAATTAAAATGCAGAATGTAAGTTACAAACGTATTTTAAAATATTGACTGAGAATCCTCAAATTGCCGAAAGACAGATTTCATAAACAATGTGACAATCTACAATTAAGATGAGGAGAAAATTGATTGCTACGCTAACAATGCTACCAACTTTGTATTTATGAATCGATTAAGCGTTATTTAGCATGGTCAAGGGGTGAATGATAAAAAATTTAAATGTTTAGAAAAATTCTCAGAATTAATTTATCATTGTTTATCATAAAAGCTTTACAAAATCTGAGAAACTGTTTTAGCATCAACTGTTAGGTGGACTATAGATATCTTAATATCACAAAAGTCTGTTTTTCTGCTTGTTTACGCATTTTTTAAAAATTTATATTGTGTGATTAATGTGCACATATATTAATGTTTCACCTATTTATAGAAAAAAGTTTCAATTGTGATTGTTTGCACGTGTAATATTTTTCAATAGTCAGGAGATGTTCTCCTGTACCACACTAAAACACCTTTCTGTATGATATATGGATCTGCATTATGGGTCAGTGTCCTGTGTTACAAATAAACACATTATTATTATTATTATTATTATTATTATTAACGAGAGTATGAGTATCATTATTTCTCTATTCGTTTTTTCATTGTTCACTGCACTTACCCTCTGATTTTTGTTTAATCCAAATGCTCTGTTCAAGTTGAAAGCCTTAATTCCATTCTCTTGGAAGTACTTTTGTTATTTATAAAGCTTTGATGTAGAAATTTTTGCAATCCCCCCCCCCCCATTATAATATAAAGTGCATGCGTTCACTGTTCATCTTGTAGTAAAGATGGGAGGGAAATAGGACGTCATAACATGGTGGCGAGTGGTTGCGCAAGTGAGACAGAGACCAATCATAGCTGCTTTTCGTGACCATCAAGATGTCTAATGCATAATGACCAGCACATCTAAATTGAAAGCTACCAGATTCTGTATTAGTCGCGATTACTACCGAGAAATTGTGGAAGTTCGGAAATCCCTCTTTTCTGCGATGAAAACTTTGAAAACAAAGTATCTAAAACCAAAGGTCAGCACTATGTTCGCAGGCCAAGGTAGTGGAAGACGGAGAATCTTTCAAAGTCTCATTCCCAGCCTGGCATGGAATCATCCATCGCAACAGACTGAACGAGAACAAGATGATGGGAAAAAGCCCCTGTCGTAGCACACCAGGTCTTCAAAGTAGGACGGAGCAGAAATAATATTCAGAAACACGTAGTTTTTATATAACGGAGTCTGATACCGGTAGGGATGTCGACGGCGTACAGGATTCGAACAATTTCGTTTAAACGAGACCGACTTTCCGTTGATTGTCAAACTTGGTCGAGGTCGATGTTGATTTTGCAACATCTGGTGAACCTTCTGATGGTATAGTCTTCATCTATAAAATTGATTATGAGCGCTTAGGGACCAATGATTTGAATTTCGAAAAATAAGGTGTGTGGGGGTGGGTGGGTCAGAGATTAATATAATGAATAGATAAGTTCTTTTTAAAAAATGAAGTCAGAGGAAAATATTTTGTCCAGAATATTTCGGGGCCGGAAATATATCTAAATGAAATCCCATCTTCACCTCGCACTCACGAAAATTGAATGGCCTGTCCCTAACACGATGAATAACACCACATAGACAAGAATTCCTACCGTTAGATCAGCAGATGATTCTGGTTGGAATACTTATTTGGACTCTGTGAGATCTTTTTCGAACATGGAATTGGAGTGTTCATGTGGTGACGATAGCGATAAAAGTAACAGTTTCATCGAAATCTATTAATTCTTACATGGAATTCGCATGACTAACGTTCAAGTCTTTCAAATGTGCTTCTCTACATGTGATCTCCAACGTAAAATTCTTTATTTCGATATTTTGTCAGATAATTCAAAGCTGTGAAATTTGGAGCATTTGTGAAACGAAACATAACAAATTTGATATTATCGAATTGGAAGGATGAATGTTTTTGTCCAAAATGATAAACAACATATTTCCTTAAGACCAGCGGGATCTGTGTGTTTGTAACGAATGCCATTTCTCAATATTTATCAAGCATTCGATCAGATTTTCAGTAAAATTTATAGTTTGAAGTGAGCAAACTTCGTTTTCAAACCGATAAAGATATTTATTTTAAAGTTATTTATATCCCCCGGTTAGAATCAAGTTTCAAGATAAAACATGAATTTGATCTATTCGTATAAGAAATTACTAGTTTGTGTTATCTCGAATAAAAGTACATTTTCACTGGATAAGTTTAATGCCATGACCCATAACATAACTGACATCTAATGATTTCTTGTCAGGAATGTTGGGTCTGATGACAACTTAGTTGAGTTTTAAAATAGAGCTTCATCATTTCTCGAAACATATAATTTACCACCGAAACGTACATTCAAGGACGTTACAAGAAACGAGGGCAATATATTCATAAATATACATGTATGCAAAAATAATAATCTTATTATATTGGACGAAAGACGTGACAATAGAAAGAACGTTCTCACCTGTAATGGTTGTAAAAGAACTATACAGGAAAGAACTGAAAGTACTATTCTAAACGTGTACAGTTTGTGTTGGCTGCTCTCTTAACCCAAATTTACCTACTGAAATTTGTTATACGTACATCAAGCCAATCATGTTATATAATAGTGAAATTTGAGCCATGGAACTAACTGGTAAAACAAAGACGTGTTACAGAGAACTACTTCGAACGAAACAAGAACTCTTTGAAAAATTGTACAAAACGTTTTGCACATTAAACCTTCAGTAAGAATACGAAGAAAATCGCTTGCCAAAGCGAATTGGGAAGATACCCTCTTATTAACAACGTCAATACTTCTCTCTTGATATATTAATTATTTTGTAATGTTTACCACTAAGAAATAATATTTTATTCACGATCTCACTCTTTAATAATAATAATAATAATAATAATAATAATAATGATAATAATGCCTCCAATTGACGCTTTAATAGCTGAAAAGAATTTACAGGAATCCACGGTAAAATTATTTCTTTCTTTAACGCCGAGTGCTGAAACCGTCTCTGATATTCTTGTGTGATAACAAGATTTTTAAGATGGCATTTGTGTCGGCCATATTGGATAACATATTGACTCCATTTTTATTGATTACCAACTTAACATCATAAGAAGTCATTTAGTAAAGAATCCCATACTGAGATGACCATTCAGGACGAGTAGCAACAACATGATTTTCAAGCTGACTACCATGACGGCAACATTGCAAGTCATATCGGCATCGTTTTCATTTACGATCAACTTGACAAACCTTCTAGAGAAAACCCAAATACTAATACGACCATCCATCAAGGAGGAGTAGCAGCAACAAGATTTTTAAGATGGCCACCATATTGAAAGTCAGATTGGCATAATTTTCATTCAATACCAAGTAGATGTCGTAAGAAATCTTCTCGTCAACACCTTATGTCAATACAACTTTCTGTTCAGGAGGAGAAGTGACAACAAGATGATCAAAATTACCACCATACTGAAGGTCTCACGGTACTAATCCAGTTCCCATTGTAAACCAATGTAAACACCATGATATTAAACATTCAATAGCTTTAAATTTCTGAGTACTCATGATCAAACCTATATTTATCAGTATAGATGAAACCTGGATGACAGCTTCTTTGTAGAGAAAAAAATACGAGCCGCGGCATTTTGTGGACCTACATGTGTTTGAAACATGTGCTCTGAATTCCGCACCAAAGTGTCAGGTGCTAAATTTTAGTTACGAGTGTTCGAAGCTCAAGATTGTTAAAAGACTGAAATTAAATTAAGAAAACAATGTCTCTATTTTGTTTCAGTTGCAACTAGGATAATCTCTCAAAAGATTCTTTTTCTTACAAAATAAATTTCATTATCAACCAATCCTGTCATAGTTTTGCTTGTAAAAGATTAAATTAGTGAATATTAAATTATATTGCAAGTTCATGTTTATCTATATAGCTATGGTGCATTTCAAGCAACATTTAAGTATTTGAGCTTTATTTAGGAAAATCAGACAAAAATATTAAGATAAAGCTGTCTAATAAGTTTACTATCACCATTTATCTCTCTTCAGTTTAATACTGAAATATATTATCAGCCTTGTCATATTATGTAATTAATGAGTAAAAGGTCAAGGTGACCATCTATATGCGCATGTATCATTACAGACAAGGAGATTTAAATGGCAGAAATTACCTAAATTTCTAACCAGAACATATATAATTTAAAACTCAAGTAAGGTAAGCATAAATCCATTAAAATATAAAATATGAAGTTTCAAAACATTCACTGAAAGAAATTAGTGGGATGCAAAGTCATGAGAGGTCATCACCATTAAGCATGGTGGTCGAGACCTAATTGATCATATCTGAAGCATAATGTTCCAAGACACAACCAGGAAATATCATATTGCTTACCATAATTACTCTATAAATGGTAAGTTGTATAAACTTTATATATGTAATTACATAGATATAAACCAATGTGCACAACACTCAACCTAGCATAGTCAAACCTACATGCTCTACACAATGTACCCCAGCCCCCATTCTTCACAACAGTTGATATATCTGAATATGTGTTTAATATCCCACTGAAAGTCACTCTGTGGTTTACAAAAGGTATTAATTTTGCTTGTTATCCACAAATAGAACCATATGATTGCATTTATAGTAAAGTTAATTGCACATGCATATTTGGATTCACTGTATTGACATAGCTGTCTATAGGACTCACTGCACTAATTCAGTTCCCATAGTAAACCTATGCAAACACCATGATATTAAAAATTTAATAACTTTAAATTTCTGAGTGCTCATGATCAAACTTATATTTACAAGTATAGATGAAACCTGGATGACAGCTTCTGTGCAGCGAAAAGGATATGAACCATGGCATTTTGTGGACCAACATGTGTTTGAAACATTGTACTTTCAATTCCGCCCCAGAGTCAGGTGCTAATTTCAGTAATGAATGTTTGAAGCTCAAGGCTGTTAAAGGATTGAAATTAATCAAGACAACAAAGACTCTCTTTTTCAGTTACAACTAGGATAATCTCTCAAAAGATTCTTTTTTCCTAGAAAATAACTTTCATTACCAACCAATCCTGGCCAGCCTAACCCATATATATATATATATATATATATATATATATATATATATATATATATATATATATATATATATATACATACTCTATTTGACGTTCACCTATTTCCAGGCTGGATCCCATTTTTCCATGCAATTAGTACCGTGTGTCCTGAAGGTCTGATCAGCACCATTTTCATTTAGGACAATACTGACAGCACAAAAAAGTCTTCATGCGGCAACCCCATGACTTTCCATTCAGTATTGATAAAAAGATGTCCTCAGTTGCAGTGATAATGGATGTCCACATGATAAAATTTCTAAGTACGAGTAACTGGACATTCTACAAGCTTACTGTGGTCTGTGTCCTGCACAGCCACTACTACTACTACTAACATAATAATAACTCTGGGCCAATAAGTATCTCCATTCTTGAGAAGTAGGGAGATAATAAGAATTTCAAGATGGCCACAGTGGCCATGATATTTCATGTCAGATCAGTATCATTATATAATTAGGATCAACCAAATAAGAGATCTCATGGCGAAAACCCCATTTTGAGATGACAATTCATCCAGGAGTAGCGGTAACATGATTTTCAAGATGGCAGCCATATTTGAACTAAGATCAGCACCATTTATATACAGGACCAAGTAGTAATGGCCTTAGCAAACGTCGGGCCCGATTTAGATCATTTTGGCGTGGCCCCTTACACCTAATGCGTGGGGCCCCCTGTGAGCAAGGAATTTGGAAATAAACTTTTAAACAAGTTTTATATGATATGGAACTTAAATTTTCTTCCACCGCTTTAAAATTACTTCTCTCTATAGATATATCTTTAAAAATTACTAACCGCGTGGCCCCTGTGAGCACAGCTACATCGGTCCAATTGGCTTAAGGCCAGACCTGGGACTAAGTAGACATCACAATTATTCTGGTGCAAATCCGATGTCGATATGGCCATCTTCATAAAACAGTGGTTATTATAAGACTTTAAGATGACTGCCATATTGGAGGTGAGATTGGCACAATTGTCGTTGAGGACCAATGTACAATCCTTAAGAAGTCTTTTGACAAAATAATCCATATTGATATGACTTTACATTTAGGAAGAGTAGTGATTACAATATTTTCAAGATGACTGCAATGGTGGCCATGGTGGCCATAAGACTGGCAACTTTTCCATTTATGATCAACACAACTTCACAAGATGACTGGAGTTAAAACACCAAGCTGATACAAATTTTTGTCCAGTAGAAGTAGCAATAAAAACATCTCCATGATATCCACTGTAGTGGATGTACTGGACGTCAAGCTGCAAAATTATCATTTAGAACCAACTAGATTTTGGGGTGACTGTGTGTGTAATGTTTCACGATAATATTCCAAGTTGTTTAGGACAAGCAGTGAAAAATTTGATGTTAATGAACAGCCCATACCATCTTCAGCTCAATGAGCAGTAGAGCTAATAATAATAATAATAATAATAATAAGGAGAGAATGGTAGCCGAGAGTTCCTAGGCACCTGTACCCCCTTACAGATCACTGAAAAATCACCTCTTTCCATGTGGGTTTGAGTCTCAGCTCAGCCAATAATGGGATGAGATAGCTTGCCAGTAGCTTCCCGTGAGTTGGTGGTTCTTCCCGGGGTTTTCCCAGTTTCTTCCTCCACCAAATTACTGGCCACCATGCACAACCTATAATGTGCTGAAAAATGGCATTAAACCCACAAAACCAAACCAATAATAATAATAATAATAATACACTTTTTAAATGATAAAAGCATATAAAAGAAATGGAGCTTAAACAAAAAATAACTTTATAGGTAGTTATGATGGTTTCAATTGTCATTAAACAGACTGTCAGATCACACCTGCTGTATCTGTGATAGTCAGCGTATTCCAGAATATGGTTTTCCAAAACAGGTCTTGAAATTCAGTCATTTTGTTAATAATTAACAGCCTCTCTTGACCAATGACTAAAATATATTCCAAACCCTTGATTATTGCAAGAAAAATCTTTAAATGAATGAAACTGACACCTTTCTAATTGGTCAATGCTTAATTGTGAGCTAAACGCCGACATTGGTCCTTTAGTCAACAATTTAGAACAACCATGTATAATACAATGCTTTTACAATTTATAAATAGTTTTATGTCTTTGGATTGCATTAAGTTTTAGTGAATATTAATTCTTATCAATGATATACTTAAGTAAGTTGTTATTATGTTTTTTAATTTTTATGACTATGAATTGTAAGGGTCATTTAGTAATTAACATATTAAATATCAATATTTTTTATGTTTGTGAGTATGTACTTTAAGAAGACGTTATTATTAAACACAGTATGTAGTTTCAAGATAGTGAGCAGTACTTTTAATCCAAGTAAGCATCAAGTGATATGATTTATGGGCATGAATTCTTGAAAAACCAGGCTGACCTAATTCCTGATTGGTTTGGCTGCTGGAAATTGAGTCAAGGATTTGACCTTGTTTACACATTAGACTGTATATGCGTCTCTCATTCTGCTTTCTTCATATTGTCTTAGTTTTTCATATAAGGGATAATTGACTACAAATTATATATTCCTTGCATAAACATCAGTCTTAGAAGAAGAGACAAATAGTTGTGATCATTTGAGTGGATTTATTTATTTCAATTATTCACTGGAATTACAAAGTGCTCAGACATTTGGATTTGGTAGCTGTATTGGAATTACTGTGAATTCCTATAAAGATATTTTGGATTATATCATTGTGTAACATTAAGACTGTTAGCACAGCAAACATTCCAGACTACTGGCACATCAGTACAATAGATTGAACTTCATTTGGATTACCACTGGAACTCATTATACTTGATACTTCTGGACTTGTAATAGAACTTTAAAGACAATTTAGGATTTCATTTCTCATACTGTAAATTATTTTTAATTTTTCACTTTCTGTTTTAGGGAAAAATTATATCTTGAATTTTACATAAATTGTTGATTTTTACTCCTTTCTGTTACTTAGCTTAAGACCAAAGAAGTATACAAAATACCATCACTAACCTCATCAGCTGGAGGTGTAAATCTCCAAATCTCCCTGGGAATATTTCCCTTGGTCAGGAAAACACACAATAACAAAAATATTAGGTTTTGGATAAAATTGCTGATGGGATCAGGGGTAAGGATGAGCCATTAAACAAACTTATTAAAATAATGCAATAAAACAAGAGGTCCAATTGGGTCTGTTGGTATTGCTCTCTGGACTTAGAAAATGTCACTGTTAAAGACCTACACACATGTGGAAAATGAACATACCTTAATTTGTCTATCTCATGATGAACCTTGAAGAAAATCTACCTGTTAATCTTTCTAAATTTCATCTAAAAAATTTAGCAGATGATTCTGTATTCTAAAACTGGGTGTTCACTCTCACACCTTGAACATAGTTCAAATTCAAACTCTTTGGACTTTTAGAGATCATTAGCATTTGGTACACTTGAATGCTTAAAACACTAATTCATGCCATTCTACATTAAATAACATATTATTCAATGGTCAAATATCAGGACTCCCTTTTCCTTTTGAAATTTAACCTTGTCCTAAACAACAGAGCTGTGGAGTGGAGTCTCAGCCAATCAGATGCAAAAATCACTATATTAATAGGTATATATCTTGCTCTTTATCAAACTCATCTAAGATATGGATGATCAAAATCAAACCCAGAATATTTGCAAGCAATTGTCAATGGGCAATGCACAATGGATGCAGGGCCATTACATAACTCACATGGCCTTACAACCAGATGAGCTAAAAATGTAGATTCACTTACAGCTGGGTCTCTCATATATAAAATTTTACATTTTAAAATTAACCAAGTCTGACAAGCACATTAAAAATGCATTCAGAAAAGAAAAAAGTAATACAATTCAGTAAGAAGAAAGTACAAAAGAAGCAAAAGATAAATATAAATTCCTACACAATAAACAGCTTTTATAACCTTGGATGTATATTTTCAAGGAAATACATGTACTGACTCGATAAGTACATTATGCGGCAACATATATTTCAAACATGTCTATTTTATAATAATCAAAATATAATGTTTACTTGACTTGCTATAAAGTACAAAATTGGAATAAATCACATTGAGAACCTTTGTGAGATAGCAATGTAATTTTATAGCTGTCCAAATTAACAAAACTTGATCTCTTACTTATGACTTTGGTCTTCTGTTATCAGCTAGAAAGCATTTAACTTTTGAAATATGTGCAAATACATGTAACATACATTACATAGCTAAACATAGCTTACAAAAGAACAGCTTTATAAATATATGTAACAACATCTAAATAGCAAAGAAATTCTTCGATGCCTTTGCCATATAGGGGATGCTATAAAATCATGTGTACCATAAGTATTGAATGGGCAGATCAGCCTCAGTTTTAATAAATTTGAATGGCCTTCAAGACGCTTTCTGACAACTTAAGGTTAAATTCTGTTGAAAGGTTTTCATTTTAGAACTCCCGCAATCAAATCTGGTCCGATGTGGTCAGGATTTTTTTATATTATCAATGACATCCATACTTGATGAGAGAAAAGTATCATTGGTAGGTTTTCTACATGACTACTAATGAAGCAACACGACTGCAAGGAAAGTCACCTTGAATAATATTCTTGCATAGCATAACATTCATTTCAACACATGTATATTTATATTGCCAGGCATTATAATTCTCCAAATATGATGCAATTCTTTTACCTCAGTGTATCACAGTGCTATGAACTTTGAGACTGGAGTCAATGTCAATGAAGTCAATGAACGACTCCATATATGATGTCACACTTTTTTACCTCTGCATGATAGTGCTATAAACTTTGAGACTGGATGTCAATGAATGGTTCTGAATATGATGTCATGTTTTTAGCTAAGTGCATTATAGAACAATGAACTTTGACAATAGAGTTGATGTCAATAAAGTCAATGAATAACTCCAAATATAATGTCCCTCCTTTTGCTAAATGTATCATAGTGCTATGAACTTTGAGACTGGAGTCAATGAAGTCAATGAATATAATATCACTTTTTAGCTAGGTGCATCATAGTGCTATGAACTATGAGACTGGAGTCAATGTCAATCATAGTGCTATAAACTTTCAGACGAGTCAATGTCAATGAAGTCAAAAAAAGTCAATGAACAACTCCAAATATGATGTCACTTTTTGCCTCAGTGCATCACAATGCTATAAACTTTGAGACTGCAGTCAATGTCACTTTTTGACTGAAGTGCATCTCAGTGCTATGAACTTTGAGAGAGACTAGACATAAAATTTGAGCTGCAACGTTTGTTTCTTAGTAATATTAAAAAGAAAGTATATTATGCAATTTAAATGACACAATAACAGTAAGAAAATAATAAAGTCAATAAAAATTATACATGACCTTTGGAATTCTTTATCAGTTACAGCGCATCTTAAATTGGCCATACTTGCTTTCTGTTGCAGAAAAGCAACATGATCTCAATAAATATGTCATACTGAAAACATGTATATTAATACTACCAGGCATTATAACGGCTTTGATATGAAAACATTAACTGACCGACATACAGTTTTACTTGTGAATTTGAATAGAGAGATTTGCTATCTTCAATCCAGGCAAATGTTATAAAATTTTCAATACTTATTCACCGATTATTTTATGGACTATTAGTAACAGAATGCTTTATCCAATACTTGTTTACCATATATAGTTCCTTAATAGCCCAGTCCAACTGCAAATAATTTAGGCCCTGATCTGCCATGACATAACACCCTGGTAGATCAGAGGCAATGTTGTTTCTTCTTCTGATTACTCTTAACAAACTGCTGTCACATTATGAAACATCACATTTGGGTCTATGCAGTTTGTCATTGGAGCTGACATTTTATCTATAGCATGTGATGACCCTAAGTTGAGTTTAGATATTCAGCAAAGAGAAGCACAAGAAAATTCACACAAACATATAAATGTTCAGGTGATTCTGGATTGCTTAAACCCTTATCAATGAAAATATATCAAGTTTTCAAATTTTAAAATACTCCAAATAAATTTCAAAAGCAGTCACCTGTAAGTCTGAAAATGCATAATAACTTGATTTATCACACAGTGTATCAAGTATAACTATAAAAGGTCAAGGGTCAAAGGTTGATGCTTTATAACAAGTGCAATTTTATTAAGTAAACAAGCAACAACTTATTTTTGCATGATTCTTTAAGATGTTACAAAACTAAATAGGTTCCTACCATATTTTATGTAATTTTTCGTACACGAAAAAATAATTATTAATTTCAGTGTACAAAAAATTATATGTAAAATAAATAATTATCATTTGGTGGTACTGACCGTGTACGAAAAATAAAGGGATTGTGCCAAAACAAGTTCTACGGTACACACGCTACTCGACAACCTAACAGTACAAACGTACAAAGTAAACGTATATTTTCTGTCTCATTCTGCTCTCAATTCAAGAATCTAATTACAATAAATCAAAAGTACTGTTGTTATTAGTGAACGAGAGAGAGAGAGAGAGGATTATGTCTCAGTGTGCAAGCTCGTCTGCATTTAGAACATATGTAGCTGTTATGTTGTGTAATATAGGCAAAATGATCAAGATGGTTTGAACATGTATAAGTTATGGGTACTATTTATTGGTAAATTGTACACAACGCGATGACCACACATCGTCAAGAAATTAAGTGCAAGTTGTATTTTTACCGCAATGATAATCACATTATCAAATTGCAATAAAAAAAATAAAAGAACTTGAAATCAATGTTTAAGTTAATGCACATGAGTGTGCATGCGCGCGTGTGTTTGTGCACATGCGCCAGAGAGTTCAATCAAACAAAATTTTTTCAGTGTACAAAACCGTATTTATTCAGTGTAGTTGTGATTTGTAGCTTTTGCAAAGAGAAAAAAAAGACTATTTTCAGTTACCTGATGAGTGGGATAATCCTCATGTATTACGAGCCTACTATATTCCGTTAGGAATAAACACCGCTAAATCAACAGTTCATTCTCGTTTTAATTACGATGTACATTGTCACAACAAACACGTGGCTATACAGTTATTTACACGGTAATTAAACATTCTTAGGCTTTGGTTATTCCAGTTGAAACCAGACTGAGGGCAAGAATCGACTGGAGAGGTCAAATTAGCGAGGCTGCCAGTAGGGAAATGAGGCTCTCTTTAGGGAAATGAAAGTCTGTCAATGTGCTATTGAATCCGTTGTCCATATAGCAGATGTTATAAGGACAAGTGATCATATGCATTACTTGTTATTTGAACTCGCCAATAAAGATAATAGTGGGGTATATCATAGAATAGATTTGCAATAAAATGTTAATTATATCCAAGTCAAAACAGAACAAACACTTAAAAGATAGTATATGTATATATACGTATCGATTTAACGGAGTCCATGACTTTCAAATTTATGATGGAAAATGACAAGGTTTTTATATTTTATGTTTGTATGACTAATGAAACAATAAGACAAGTTGACCAATGGTCTGTGGTCTTCACTTTAGCATGTACTGCGATGTAATTTTTGTTGGATAAGACAACATCAAAGGGCTTCCGAACTCGTTTTAAAATGCACGTGTTTGTTTTGTTACGGTGACAACTTAATAAGGAGAACTAATTAATGATAATATTTAAAGGTATGGTCTGTGAAGTTTTTTGTTCATTTGTTAATAAACACCAGTAAATATTGTAATGACAATAAAAGTTTATGCACGTGGGAGCCCACAGGATCTTTCACAAAAATGGGGGGGGTCAGTCAGTCATGGCCGGGAGAGTTAGCATAGTAGGCAGTCTGAAACTAAAGCTAATATTTACTAAGCATTTTGAACAGAATCTTGTGACATATTTTCAGCTTCGTTTGCGTGATTAAATATATATTTGCAGTATGATATCGAGGGGGTCATGTAACCCCCCTTGACCTGTGCTAAGGACGCACATGCTTATGCATCAATCATTATATTTTCTCACCAACAATTAATCATTAATTTTTGTAAAAACAAAATGGGAATACGGTATTTTCGATCTTTTTTGCAAACGTAAATCTTCTTAGTGGAAATTTTATGTCTGATAATTTAATGAATTTTTCAAATAATACAAAATGATATGTACAAAAAATTATGATACATTTAAATAATTATTATTTTGATAACTGAATTGTGTACGAAAAATTAAAGGGTATGAAAAAATACATGAAATACGGTATATATCTTCCTTTCTTTTTCTACACTTCTGATGAAATGCCTTAGTTATAAGTTCTGAATCACGAAGACTAATTTACTTATTTTAGGAACTACCCTGGACACAACCTTTACAAAAATCAGCATAGGTCATGTAACATTTTCTGGAACAGTTCATTTGAAAGAAATGACTTAAAGTTTTAGTGCAAATGACCTTACTGGGTAGGACTGGCAGAACCATTACGAATTTGCTTCGTCATCCAACTAAAAAGCCAAGAAGCTTAACTCAATAAACATTTTGATTTCCGTTAAGGCTTTAATGCTGCTTTCTATATAATGCACGCGACATTCTTCATTGTTTAGATAATCTCCTGGAAAACTATGAGAAAAAATATTAATGATTTCTTTTGGACTATAACAGTATACAATAACACCTAATTGGCTTACTTAGTGTAGTTATACATTTAAATTGAATCATACCACACACATAAAATGTTGCAAAAGGTAGGCACATAACAATGAGCAAGAACAATAATACAAGAAACAAAAGGAGTCCAAAGAATGTAATCAACTGCATTCAAAATTGACAATTCTTGGAACTGGTCTTCTCAAATTTAAAAAGTTACACCTTTAATTATGACAGTGCTTTAAGCTGTTGAAAAAAATTTCATCAGATACATACACACAAAAAAAAAATATTTTGGTCATTCAGTAATAATTTTTTTTCTGCACATTTTCAAGAAAATACAACCTGCATGAGTCTAACTAAATGTAATCAGATATTCTGGGATAGCCTGTGTGTCATTGAAGATTACAAATATTTCTGGATTACTGGTATTGTCAACCACAGAGTCATACAGGTCATTCGCATTACCACCAGGTTTTGGTGGTGGAACTCTCATTCCATGGTTGCCTGTGGTGTATTTCCCAGTCAAAACACGACATAGATACATCTTCTTCTTGCCACTGGGGTCTGGACGGGAATATTTATCATTGGCAGAGTAGCTGGCATTTTTAGCAAAGTACACACCATCTCCAAAGGCTGTGGCTACAAGTAAGGAAAAACAAACAAATATATCAAAAGCTTTATGGATCAAGACCTAACACTGTGTATAAAATTGTTAGTTCTAAATAGAAAATAAACTACCGTATTTTATGTAATTTTTCGTACACGAAAAAATAATTATTTATTTCAGTGTACAAAAAATTATATGCAAAATAAATAATTATCATTTGGTGGTACTGAATGTGTACAAAAAATAAAGGGATCGTACCAAAACAAGTTCTACGGTACACACGTTACTCGACAACCTAACGGTACAAACGTACAAAGTAAACGTATATTTTCTGTCTCATTCTGCTCTCAATTCAAGAATCTAATTACAATAAATCAAAAGTACTGTTGTTATTAGTGAACGAGAGAGAGAGAGAGAGGATTATGTCTCAGTGTGCAAGCTCGTATGCATTTAGAACATATGTAGCTGTTATGTTGTGTAATATCGGCAAAATGATCAAGATGGTTTGAACATGTATAAGTTATGGGTATTATTTATTGGTAAATTGTATGCAACGCGACGACCCCACATCGTCAAGAAATTAAGTGCAAGTTGTATTTTTACCACAACAATAATCTCATTATCAAATTGCAATAAAAAATAAAGAACTTGAAATCAACGTTTAAGTTAATGTGCATGAGTGTGCACACGGACGCACATGTGTGCGTGCATGCGCACAAGAGAGATCAATCAAACAAAATTTTTTCAGTGTACAAAACCGTATTTATTCAGTGTAGTTGTGATTTGTAGCTTTTGCAAAGAGAAAAAGACTATTTTCAGTTACCTGACGAGTGGGATAATCCTCATGTATTACGAGCCTACTATATTCCATTAGGAATAAACACCGCTAAATCAACAGTTCATTCTTGTTTTAATTACGATGTACATTGTCACAACAACCACATGGCTATGCAGTTATTTACACGGTAATTAAACATTCTTAGGGCTTTGGTTATTCCAGTTGAAACCAGACTGAGGGCAAGAATCAACTGAAGAGGTCAAATTAGCGAGGCTGCCAGTAGAGAAATGAGGCTCTCTCTAGGGAAATGAAAGTCTGTCAATGTGCTATTGAATCTGTTGTCCATATAGCAGATGTTATAAGGACAAGTGATCATATGCATTACTTGTTATTTGAACTCGCCAATAAAGATAATAGTGGGGTATATCATAGAATAGATTTGCAATAAAATGTTAATTATATCCAAGTCAAAACAGAACAAACACTTAAAAGATAGTATATGTATATATACGTATCGATTTAACGGAGTCCATGACTTTCAAATTTATGATGGAAAATGACAAGGTTTTTATATTTTATGTTTGTATGACTAATGAAACAATAAGACAAGTTGACCAATGGTCTGTGGTCTTCACTTTAGCATGTACTGCGATGTAATTTTTGTTGGATAAGACAACATCAAAGGGCTTCCGAACTCGTTTTAAAATGCACGTGTTTGTTTTGTTACGGTGACGACTTAATAAGGAGAACTAATTAACGATAATATTAAAAGGTATGGTCTGTGAAGTTTTTTGTTCATTTGTTAATAAACACCAGTAGATATTGTAATGACAATAAGAGTTTATGCACATGGGCGCCCGCAGGATCTTTTACAAAAATGGGGGAGGGGGGTCAGTCAGTCACAGCCGGGAGAGTTAGTATAGTAGGCAGTCTGAAACTAAAGCTAATATTTACTAAGCATTTTGAACAGAATCTTGTGACATATTTTCAGCTTCATTTGCGTGATTAAATATATATATTGCAGTATGATATCCAGGGGGGTCACGTGACCCCCCTTGACCTATGCTGCGGGCGCCCATGCTTATGCCTCAATCATTATATTTTCTCACCAACAATTAATCATTAATTTTGTAAAAACAAAATGGGAATACTGTATTTTCAATCTTTTTTGCAAACGTAAATCTTCTTAGTGGAAATATTATGTCCAATAATTTAATGAATTTTTCAAATAATACAAAATGATATGTATGAAAAATTATGATACATTTAAATAATTATTATTTTGATAACTGGATTGTGTACGAAAAAGTAAAGGGTATGAAAAAATACATGAAATATGGTAGTTCTTTTTTTGTTATGTATATCTATATATTTTTTAACTCCTGGTACATAATTTTATTTAACTTTTGTAATTTTTATTCATCGTTGCAAGTTGTACATAATATCTTTTGTTATAAATTTGTGTACATGACCTGGCTCTGTTAAGACTGCAATTACATAGCATCTATAAATAGATGTTTATGTATATGTTGACAATTATTAATAATAAGACTACATGGCATCATTGGCTTAATTTCTCATTGGCTGATGGAGTTTCATCATTTCTGGAAAAAATTCAGCAACTTTCCATTGGTTGGGCTGGGTCACATGAATTGACAAAAATCAATGTACAATGAGTAGTGTATTCTGTCATGTGGGGTCTATTGTGAGATACAGTCGCAGAAGATGGTGTATATAAGGAGAGAATTAAAAAGTCAGATTCATTCTGATTTTGGAGTCATTCTCACTTCTTGTGTTCCTGTTCAAAGTCAGCAGCTGTGTTTTATGTTGTACTTAGATATTATTCGAGAGGAAAAATATTTGTTTGGACTGTAAAGTGGAAATAGAAAGTGCTCATTTTGGACTATAATATTATTCTGGAACTGTGATAAATTATTCAAAGCAATTCTGGACAACACCATCTTGACAACATCATGGTTCTTGGAGAACATTTCTAGTTTTGAAATTTAAAAGGAACTTTTCATCATTTAGGACTTTCACAGACCTTTATAGTTTAGATTCACTTCATAATACTTTAAGTTCCTCTCACATTTTCATTTATGACTTTGATAATTAAATTGTTTGTTAAGTTTTACAAAACTTGTTGGTCTTGCTTCTTTCTGTTACTTGGTTTGTGACCATAGAGTTGTAACATTTAAAAATATTTGGTATCACACAGGAATCTGACTGGTAGAATTATGTATAAATTATCATGTGACAACTGGCATTTGATCTTTGACTTTTTAAACAAAATGAAATGTTTGCACAGTATAACTTTGAAACTTGAAACCCTGTGGGACAAAATTTGGGGTTTGAGTTTTCAATACTATCTAGTTTTCCACTGTGACAGACAACAGAATGCTTTACACTGTGACAAAGTGAGTTATGCGAGAAATGGATAGTATTTGAGACTGAGAAGAATGATTTTGTATATTCCATGGTGACAAAAAAACCCTGAGCAAATATATTATGCTGGAAATGAGTGAGTTATTAGAGAAATGGAAAGTTTGAAATAGGCAAGAGAATTGTTTTTCACATTTTCCACTGAGACAGACAATGGAATATATTACTCCAGCACCGAATAGGATATTCAAGAAATGAGTAAGATGGGGAGAGAGACAATAGAATGAAGACTCACTAGAGAATGAAGTACACCAGGACTGAGTGAGTTATTTGAGAAATGGTACGTATTTCAGACAGACAAGAGAATATGTAACATCAGGACTGAATGAGCTATCTAAGAAATGGCAAGTATTTGAGAAAGACAAGAGAATGTATTACACTGCTGCATTGCTGCAAACATGTGACCTTGAACAAAAGGTCAAAAGGTTGAATTGTAATTTTGCAGCATGACTGGCCTTAGCTTTGTTATGATTCTTCAAAAATATGAACAAAATCCATCAAGATGTTTATGAAATATATGGAAATGAAAATATTTTAAAGACAATATTAATGCAAATTTTTTAAGACTTTGATCTTGCATCTAAGGTCAAAATGGGGAGTGTGCAAGTCACAGAATGAATTGTCTTAGTGTCACAATAATTCATGTACAATATGATAAGAATATATCCAAGGGGGTTAAGGAATTATTAGCAAACGAAGAAACTTTAACAAAAACCTCAGTCAAACTTTGTATGCCTGGACCCTTGACCTTAAGGTTAAGGAGGCAAGAGAGAATGTCATTGAATGAACTGTCTTAATTTCATACTGATTCATGCCAAGCATGATGCGACTCTCTAAAGAGGTTTTGGAAATAAAAGCAAATTAAAAAACTTGAACCAAAACCTTAACAAATGGTTGATGCCAATGGAACAGTGACTGATATGTATTTATGCCTACTAAAGTAGGCTCAATAATTAAAATCTCAATGATCAGGTTCCATTTTATTAATGATAGGCATGCAACCAGAAGTATGTAGGCTCAACAATGATATTAAGAAACTATGGTGGTTAACAAACATGAAAAGCGGTTTACTAAAATAAGATTTTATTCATTATATATATATATATATATATATATATATATATATATATATATATACACAGTAAAACCTGTTATGAGAGACCGCCCCTTCTGCTAACAAAAAGAGGTCTCTCAAGACAGGTGGTCTTTCATAGCAGGTTTGTACAAAAATACGTTTCCAAGGTCCAGTTTCAGAACAATTTCAAGAAAAACAACCACAGTCACTGTACATATATTCTGTTCTTTATTAGTAGTTGTTGCTAAAATATTGCAAGCATTCATCTAAAAACAAAATTATATTGTAATGAAGTTGTACTTCTATCATTAAACATGAAATCACATTTACATTTATAGATCACACATTTTAGCATATGAAATTGTTTCTGAATTACTCGTTTTCCTTTATAACAACCTAAATTTGTTTTACCGATGTTTAAACCGCTTTTTTGCGAGTGGTCTGCACTTTTTCACTTCTTTCAGTTACATTAATTAATTTCTCCAGCATTAAAATTTGTCTCTTTTTAGTTGGAGGTTCGTCCATTGTTATTAAAATTCTAGGTGTTAAAATTATTAGTGCTCAGTTGTAATATTGAACGTAAAGACGGTGGCTGTGGGAAAATATGAAAAATCTATACATGTGCATTGCATATCTAACAATTAATAAAAAAAAACAAACAAAAAACCCCAAACAATTATCTCATCCAGAAACAGGACCATTTACTCAGTGACAAAAGTCAACGGCTTCATTAAAAGATGACATACAGGGATTAACTCTGTAAGCAAAGTGTGTAACCCGGTCGCAGCAACTTGAATAGACGACAGCTTTGTGATTGGGATGTCATCACTTAACATGGGGGGGGGGAGGAACAAACATCACAAGTCTTGAGCACTATCAATCGAATCCTGCAAATGATTCTCTCTTGCTGGTTTAATAGACGATGACCTTATTCACCCCCGGCAATACCGATTAACTCGAGACAAACAATATACGCGGCCACTTTGTCAACTTTGGCACTTCAACGGCATTTCATGACATGTACATTAGCCTGGTTTATGGACTGTAGATTTATCACTGGTAGCAACAATCCTTTTTTTTAAATATTCCTTTTATGTTTGTTTTTGATCAGAACAATCTATATTAATCAAGCGGTCGTTGTAATAATTGATTACATAAAGGTCACTGGTGTCTGTCTGTTTTTGCGATACAGTTGTCATAGGGATGCCAGGTCCTACAACGGCCGGGAGGCAAGTTAAGTGCCGAAATAATTAGTCTGGTTCCCTGCTCTGTATGCTTTCTGCGTTCCTCACCCCTATACGACTAACGGAGAACAACACAGGGAGCATACGAAGCAGGGAACCAGCCTAGGAAATAATCTACGTATACTTTAGTCTGGTTTACGACAGAAACTGTACATCACTATAAGCCAAGCTAAAAAAATTCAGAGATTGGTAGCCAGCCTATTTTTTATTTTTATTTTTTTATATATTTAGAACGGTATCAGCGGTCGTTCTTACAGGGATTAAAAAAAGGTTGGTGGAGTTTATCCTCGTTTTTTTGTGATGCGGTCGTTCATAGCAATGTTGAAATGCATATTTTGCCAAGAAATCATGGTCACTGGTCGTGTTCAGTAGGTGGTCGCTCATAGCAGAGTGTTTATATAATAAAATCGATCCGTGCATTACGACTGTGGTCGTACATGACAGGTGGTCGCTCATAGCAGAGGTCGTTCATGACAGGTTCTACTGTATATATATATATATATAATTTTACTCATCAAGACATTTTTCAAAAAGTAAATGGTGTAATTCCAAACAACCTCAGTATTATTGGAAAATCAGCTGTACCTATTTTGCTGTGTGGTTCACCCAGTTCTTAAAATCAACTTCAACTTTTTTCTTGTGATGTCACATTTGATATGAGCATAAACTTTTACCAGTAAAAGAACTGGAGTTCACCATACCAAATGGATTCATTTACAATGTCTTGAGTTGACTGCATTCAAAAAATTGGAAATGCAAAACATGTCTCCAAGTCTCACTTTTTGAACAAATTCCACTCACAGAAAGAGCAAAAGAAATTTTATCATTTGCAACTCCATATGGACTTTATCAACATAAAGTGATGCCATTAGTAATTAATAATTCTCCATCAATATTCCAGCAAGCAGTCTATTCCAGTGCATGTTAGAAAAAAGCAACTGATGCGATTTTTGGGTATGGCTTTGCAACACTCTGAAGTGTTTATTTGTTCAGCTCCTTCTCCAATTATTGCATTCAGTGATTACAACCTCCTTACTTTCATTAACAAAATGAAAAACAAAAATCAGAAATTGCCGAGTTTGAGTTTTATGTTGCAGGAATGCAACATTAACATTAGGCAGATCAAATGAAAAATAATCTGATTATAGATGCACTTTTTCGTGTAAAGAAGTACTATACAGCTTTATTTTGTACATGTTTTGTATCATTTATAAGACATCTTTCTATGTGATTTTAATTATTTTTATATCTGATTAATATGTAAAAGAAATTATTTATTTATTTATTGTATAAATCTTTTTTTCTTTATGAGTGGAGGTGTTCAATATGAATATATTACTTTAAACACAAAGAAATACGAGAAGATGGTCTACTCTACTGCACTCTTAAGAAGAAGAAAAATATTTACTCTGTACATTTGTTTTTGTTTGTTTTGGGCAGGGGTGACAGTGTCATTATTGCTCATGTTTACAAACACAAGACAACAACAAGGATTGGGGAATCCAATGCACGTTGCTTAAGATGAAAGTACATGTTTGATATGTCAGATTCAGTGACTTGTACACTAAAATGTCACGTTATTGAATTATGTTTAATCATTTACCATATGGAAAGAATTATTACAGATTTAGCAAAATGACACTGAGTAAATTTGAGTTGACTGATCAATATTTGATATCTGAGATCTGCCAAATTAGTTTGTAAACATCTTCTGGTTTTCTTTGGCCAATTATCATTAATGTTTCAAGTAACCTTTAAAAGGATAAATAACATGGAAATTATGACTGTTTAATTAAAAGAAATATGTCAAATGCGTCAGGGCTGTTCCATTAAAACATACATGGGACCCAGGGAAGGCACTTTTAAAGTGGGGTACCCACCCATAGATGCAATTTAGAATTTTCTTATCATTTTAATATGAACTCAGTGAAATCAAAGTACCCTGGCATATATTTTTCAAAACCTGCCTCCCCTGGGTAACATGTATGTTTAAATGGAACAGCCCTCAGTTAGACCTATAGTGGTTTTGCATTAAATGCGTTTAATGAGTGAGTAAGAAAAATATTCAACATATTTAGAACTTGATGCAAAAGTTATTTCTTAAATTTAAATTTTCAAAATATGTAATAAACTCTGAAAGTTCTTTTACACTAACGTTCTCTTCAAGTATTTATCAGGATAAAACCCGATGTTCATTTCCCTCTATTGTGGTCATGAAACTTTGAAAAGTATCATTGCTTATTAGCTTTATGTTTAAACAAACATATGTTGCCATTCAACACCTATAAAGAACACATTTTCAACTTTACGTTGTTATGAATACAGAATATTTAGGAAGATCAAACCACCACAAGACTTGTTGCTGCTCAAACTTCTATGATAATTATGTATTACCATTTTTTCCACAATAACTGCGGTTAAAGCCATGCATGATGATGCTATCCACAGTGTCTGCACTTGTTCCATGCCAAAGGCTACTTTCATTCTGATGACCTGGATTGTTCCGTTCTATCAATTTCTTCTTTGCTTCATATTGCTGATACAAGGTTTTATTTTGTATTCTCTCTATCTGAAATAGGATAAATATCACAATTAGGTAAAGATCTTACCTCACAAGTTCAGCAGCAACATGATTTTTTAACAATGTTGAAGAAAAATAAGATAGAAAATAGGTGACAGTATCACCCGAATGTACCACCATCCCATATCTCAAGATCTCATAGTTTTAAATAAAAGGGAGTATTACTTATGCTACGTTATTAAAATCCTGGTTATTTTAAAATAAGTGAGCACTGTAAAACAAATGAATTCAAAACAAATGCTTTTTTAAGGTGATTTAATGAACTTCATTTACAGATTTACATGGCTGCACTGAATGTTGAATGTGTAACAAATTGCAAACAAAATTGTGTTACACATGTAACAATGCCACCAAAGTACAGTGCACATCAAATTAATCCATTTTGTGCTGAAAGTTGATAATTACATCAAAAATACCCAGCAACTGCAGAAAAGTATCAAATTGGTGACAATTTTAGTGGTGAAAAACCTGTTTGCCTCAAACGTCTCCGTCACTCTGGTTTTAACTGATGTTCTGAAGCAGAGTTAATGGAAAGATGGCCAATATAAATCAACTTCCGTCTTTAAGCCACTTACTTAGAGCTAGCGTAGTCTTCAGAATGCAATTTGATCCATCAATAAACTGTACATGCATTTATTTATTCAAATTTTGATGCTGCAGGGACTGGGCAGGAGGTGCAGTCTCTATATATGACATCTAACAAGTGCACAATACATGGATTTTGAACACAATTTCCATTTAATAAACACTGTAGTTATTGTAAATACAAAGCTGTTGAATGGACTTGTATATGATCATGAATATGCCAACAGATAATTTTTTTTTTGCATTTCATGATTCAATCGTTTTTTGTGGAAACATAAATTTGTTCACTAATACTTACCCAATCAAATTACATCAGGAGAACAGCCTTTACCATACCATACTGGATGTCAGATTGGCATAATTTTCTTTAAGGACCAACCAAACATCAAAAGTCGATTTGACAATCAATTCAGATTGAATAGCAAGAACAAGATTTTCATGGTGTCTGAGTGGCACAATTTTCATTTCACACCAACTAGACCTTGGGATAAATGTGCATGTTAAGTTTCATGGCAATAAAAATCCAGGTTGTTTTGGAGAAGTAGTGACACAAGCGTTTGTGCTAACAGCAGGAGAGTTGATGGATGGATGGCAGGCCATCCAATCAGCTTTTCTGGTCTATTACCAGCAGAGCAAAATAATTTCTTAATAAACTTTCCAAATTTTAAGATGTTATTCCCAAATTAAAACACACTAACCACAGTTTTCAATGATGAAACCACAGATATAATGAGCTTTCATTCATCAACTTTGTTTAAGATTTTTGTAACTGGGGGACTAGTTTTTGCTTTTATTTTTATCAGACACAAATGGAGACACATCTGCCACCACATTAGAAGTGGGTTTAAGCATTATTAGGATGCATTAAAACAAGGAAGTGATGTACTAAGGAATCAAGATTATTTACTAGATACAGGTTACCAAAAAGTTAAAGCACTGAAATGAACAGCATGTACTATTGACAATCTGGGCTGCAGTTAACATAACGCAAACTAAGCTTTTCATATGATGCAGACTAATGAAGTGCACAGTATTTGCCAATGTTGATGATAGAAACCCCATAAGAAATTAGATGAAGTATGCTTCCCCATACATGTGAACCTCATGGCTGAGAGGATTTTCCTCCTGAGATGAGGGGTGTATCCTGTCCCTCCAGTCACTCACTGAAATCTAATGCATATGCAAAATTTTTGAAATATTTAAATTTTCCACATGAAAATTATTATTGAAAAATTTAAATTTTCCATCATTTTCACACCCTGCTTCCAGTAAGGTATATTTATGGTAATTGTTACTTTGATTCTCTCTGTAGGACAGGTTCTGCATTGGTGCTTTAAGTTGTTGACATACATCAGAGTCTATACTATGCATGACCAGAAGTAATTTGGACAGGAATAAAGATGGTAAGATATTAAGGGTGGCATAAAGCATTTAACTTTGGTGTTTAAAGTGTGTCAAGATATCTAAGAGTGCATTATCTTTCAATGCTAAAATACCAAAATCTTAGCAACTGCAATATCACACAAAATTTAATGATGGATGGTAACCATAATTTCACTGATTGGAATCAAGTTCAAAGGACATGTAAAGCTGATTTTAAAATCTATTACAGTGGCAAGAATGACATGCAGAAACCCCATCTGATGAAAGCATATTAAATGTGATAACAAATCTGCCATTACAAAAATTCATGTTTGTGGAATCTGTATAAAATTTGGATAAATATATACATGCTGTTTGCCAACTTCAGTGTTGCACCTTGAGCACTGGCTGCAGATTTCCCACAGAATTTTGTCTGATGTCCCTAAATTTTGACCCTGTGCACCCAATGGATGTGCTTTTTTGTCTATTATAGTTAAGAGAAAAAAAATCTCAAAATCCCTTAGTGTTTGTCAATTTCGAAAGTACATGGAAATTGGGAAACTTGTACAATACCAAATTCCATGTCCTACATTGCTTGTCAATGTTCACATCAGCATGAATGAATATGAATGGTATAGGATGGCCTATTTACAATGTTATCCTTTTTAGCAAATATCATAATCAGCTGATGCATGCATGGTTTCCATATGTACCATATTTGCCAGCCTATAAGATGATACCTTTTGACCAGAAAATCTTAGCTTCATTTTATACTCTGAATTGACTTATATATGGATTATGTCATCTGAATCGTTTTATCATATGTTACATAATTTTTGGTATGGAAAAATTCTCCAATAAGTACAAAAAATAATGTGTAAAAAATATTTCATTTTGGGGAAGAGATCTTGTATGAAAAAATATAGGACCCCACATTAAGAAGGATTTTATACAATTACATGATTGTCAGTATTAAAAATTAACATACATCAGAGGTAATTGCACTAGTAATATACGCTGTTTAAATTTGGTTACATACATGTGCATTCGAATTGACAAGTTAGAAGATGAATAACCATGATAAAGATAGATATTTCATCACATTTTTCTTTTTTGCACCTCATGATCAAATATAAAATTATGCCCCATTATAAGTGAGTGAGAGAGAGAGAGAAGGAGAAATGTCTTGGCGATTGTAATCTGTATTGTTCACTAACCTTATGACTGTGATCTTACTCATGTACAAGTGCAGTACTATATTCCATTATCAATTAATACCACCGAGTAAGCAATTCCTTTGAGTATTTACATGCTAATTAAATATGCTGCAGCTGTAGTCAGGTTTTCCAAGCTAACACCTATCTGAAGTCAAGATTCGGCAGACCAGATCAGATTAGTGAGGTTACCGTTTGGGAAATGAGGCTACCCATAAGGTATTGTGAATATGGTACCGTATAATGAGAGGAAATGCTGGTTACTCCATAGCTGCCAACATTCAAGTACAAAAATACTGACTGCTTATGACAAAAATACTGATTTTCAGGAACAGATACTGATTTTTAAAACTTTAATGCGTATGTAACTATTTACAACATCTACAACCATCAATAAAATAACTTACTTAATTATTTAATGTCAAAGATGGATGTGTTGCACTCTTGCACCTTCTGAATGGGCACCCTGTTCCATTCGAGTGCCCATTCAGGAGGTGCAAGAATGCAACACACACTCAGGTACATGTTGTTTACAGGAGCTTTCTCCACACCTTGTTGTTTCAATCATTATCGATTCCAATGTACCATTTTTCCTTGATAATCTGAATTCTGTGCAGTATTTTTACTGAACCATTTTCCTTCTAGCACATGAGTAATAATTTGTGATTTTAATGTGTGAAAAAAGTATGTGTAATAAATCGCCAGCAACATTAGTAGCCTAACTGAGGAAGGTTCATTACTACAAGAAATTAAGTAAACCAAACTTCAATTGAATTACATCAAGGTTCTCTATGGCGTTTATAAATGTCGCAAGTTCAGGCTGAGTTGTTGATGATGAAGCAGCAAGCTGATGTTTATTATCTATTTCTTGCTGTTTTATGTCATTGGCGCCTCCATGCCCAATAGCAAAATCACAATTACACAATTTGCAAAATGCAAGGTTTTCTCCTTTGCTAGATTGTTTCACAAATCTAAACAGGATGGCACAGTTGTCCTTCCAGTTCTGTTTTCTTTGCTGGAGAAAAATCTGAATCTTCTGCTTTCCATTTTTTGACAAGATTATAAGTTGAATACTACAAAGATGAGACAGAGCGATAATGGCAACTGTTTGTGCAATCCAATATGGTGGTTAAAGACTGGTATGGTAACCCCCATTTCAAATGAACCAATCATATTTTAGAACTCAATATCCTTATATGCATGCGATACATTTACTCTCAGAATGGAACCAGGTGCCTATTATAAACAGAAAACTGCAAGGAAATATTTAAATTTTTTTAATTAAAAAACAGAATTTTAACAAGAAAAATGTACAGAATACTACACAAATAAGGAAAAAACAGGAAACTTGGCAGCTATGTTTCTCAAGTAAATTTCTCAACCAGTGACATCTTTTGAACTTGCCGATAGAACTGTCAGCAATTTAAAGTATAGCAAAGTATAAAAACAATTGCTGCTTAAGTACAGGAAGAGGACATGCACTTTTAAAAAAATAATCCCATTTGTTGGGAATGGAGAGGTCGTTGTACTTGCAAAGAAAATCAGACAGCATGTGAAATGATCATCCTTGGGATTTAACCTAAATAGAGTCTATATGGATATAAATATTGTGAATATTTAAACTCTGAAGGAGTATTGTATGTATTTTCATAGTTTACATTTACCATTTATTAATCTCTCTTTGACAAAGGCTTCAGCTAAACAGGGGCAGTAAGATACAAGAAAAACAAAGATGAAGAGCTGAAATCTCTCTCACTCTCCTCTCATATTGGGCAATAATATTTTGATCACAAGGTGCAAGAAGTAAAATGTGATGGAACACATATGCCTCTCTCTCTGTATCTCTCTTCAAAAAAGAACTTTGGTAAAAGCATTTTTATTTAGCAATAATTTCCCTGGTAATCTGAAGCAGCATACAGTGATACCTTTAATATTTATGAAACCGGAAATTACTGTAGTTTAATTCCACACAGCATCGCGAATTTTATCCTATCTGTAACTCAGGTCAGCATCATTATATGTAGCTAAAAGTACATAATACATTTAAAATACTTTGTGTGAAACAAACTAGGTACTTTTAGCTACATTTAATGATCCTGACCTGAAAGGTGAAAAAGATGAAGCCGAGTTATCGATCTGGCCTCATCTTATACTTAGCATCATTTTATATATGGATAAAGGATGGAAAATTTGCCAAATTTGCTTATTCGACTTATACTCTGCATCGACTTATAGGCCGGCAAATACTGTAATTATTGCCAAGAGAGACTGATAACTGATCAAAATTGGTACCCTCCATTATTTGCACAATCAAATTTGTCTGCTCAGCAGCCAAAAAAAATCAGCTTAGTGGGATATGTGCAATTCATGAATGTTTGCCAATTACTTGAGCTACATTGACAAAGTCAGATTCATCAAGCACAGAGTACATGTCATCCTGTAGTCATATGATACAACAAAACCACTGTTGACAAGTGCTCCATTCTTCATGACAGCAACAGGTTTCCGATTGTTATTCTGGGAATAAATACGTTGAGAATCACATATATTGTATATACTTCCGCATAAACTGAATAATTTAGGAAAAAATAAAAGCCTAGAAGGAAGGCTGGCTTATCCATGGGACAAGGTCTTGAAAATATTTAAGTTTTCATGTTGACTAATGATGTATATTGTTAATGCAGATCTCCAAAGATGAGATCACATACTTAACCTGAATCCCCAGGACCTGCTGTACTTGGGGTTCCTGCCACAAATTTAAGAAAACATTCTGGATCTTTTCCAATCCAAAAAATAAAAATTTCCAAAGAGGTCTGAATTCTTATACTAAAATTTCTCCCAAACATGAAAGTGCAGTCACGTTACAGTTTCCAAATAAAATGGTTGTAATAATGAAAATTTAAGATTTTTTAAAACTATTAAGTCACTTTCAATTTTTTTAATCAATAACAAGATTTTTCAATATGGCTACATATATGGGTTGACTTATGTGCCAGTCATGCATTTTAAAGTTTTACCTATTGAGTTTGAGGGCTTGGCTTATATATACAAACAGGCATATGCAAGTATATATGGTACTTTTGTTTATTTATAAACAGTATGTGACCTTCATTTAATATTTTCCAAGTTTTGTACATTGGAAAAGGGTTTATTGTTGACATCATGTGGCTCTTGGGCCCTATGCTGCCACCACACAGTCACAGTGGCAAATTCTAAGTTTTTGATAGGCAATTGACTCTGACCCTTCACCCCAACATAAATGTCCAAATATTCAAAAATGGGGTGTTTAGGGTTGGAAGAAACTTGGACTAGGGAAACATTATCAATGAGAGACATTTAATTTGTTTCACAGGATGATTTAGTTTCACATGGCAATGATAAATTTCATATGGTTCATGATCATTATATGGTACTGTGAAAAGAGTATGACAGTTTCATTACATGTATCAGCCATTTCTGAATGCCAAATTGGCACTTGAAGAATGAAAATTTGTGAAGTTAAGTTAGAGGTGGTAACTATCCCAAGTACAGTTTTCCAGCCCTATGGAGAATGCCTGTGGTGAATCATGCTTCAAACTTGACAAATCTATTAAAGTTAATACAGCTTGTTCTGATCTTTCCCCTCCAAAGAAGCTACATGCGAATGTGGATTTAGCACACAAAATGGCACAAAGACAGTGATGAATATCTGTCTCAATGGAATAAGAGTTGAGGATTACTACATATTACTTGCTCTTAGGCTATGGATAGCACAGAAAGAGAGAAAATTGTTTCAATAATTGAATAGATAAGATGGTAGTTCTACATGTCAACTTAATTATAGATCTGTATGTTACAAGAAGTACATGTGTATTTTGAGTATTTGATTTAAAATTTCAAAATCTCTGACAATAATTTTCTTGTCCCTTTCAAATTTTGTGTGTTCCCTTAATTGTGGGTTAGAGGGACACAATGTCCTTTGCCCATAAAATGCAAAGTGCAACACTGCAACTTTACATCCTAACATAATCTCTTGTTTATGGTAGCAGATCATTTTCAGATCTACTCAAAATAATGTTCCCTGCCTCAGAAATTCCACAAAAGTTCTCATACACACAGATGAAAGCTACTCACATAGTGACCCAAGCTTTGGGTTTCATTAATGGGATAAGAAAGTCATGACATATGTGCCACTATGAAAAATGTTTCATTCTCACTGAAAATCTTTCCTTTTTTGGAAGCCCAAACTCATGACCAAATATTGCAAATCTCCTGATTTGTCCTAAGCTGACTTCTCTGTTTTGTTACATGCATGCTTCCCTGCGATGAGAAAACTCAGGAGATCACTCAAATGGGTGGAAAGGCACAAAATAGAAGTACCTGCAAAGTTTCTTGTAACAGCATCCTGACAAAGGTTGAGCAGAAGCAGAAACACCTCTGTCTGAGGGAAGACCACTTTGATTTATATCTTGGCAAGTATATGACTTTACAGCATTTTAAAGACATGGTACATGTTTTTCTTAGCTTGTGAGGGTTTGACTTGCAAATTAATGGTTTCTCACACAATATATTATAACTGGGTAATGCATTTGCAGAAAAAAATGCTGTGTTCTTGTAACCATGAACACTTATACCCTCTGAGGAATTCACAGTATTTATACTTGACATATAACTCTTTTTTATATCTTCCTTACATGTTATGTGCTTGTATTTTAACCTTTGCCTCTATTCACAAGAAATTTGTGTTGATGAAGATAATTAAAATCTCCAAGGTCATGGTTGTCAGTTCCCAAAAATGTAATATTTATTACAACAGTGATAATTAATTGAGAAATTTGCCTAATGAACCTTAAACTAAGAAAATTGTCCTATGTATATTTTAATATTCAATCAGTCTACTACCTTCATGACAATCCTGCTTCCCCCTACTGACGGTAGAAATTTTATTTTTACATCCTTATATTCCTTATCAGTGATTTGTAGATTCACCACTCTGAGGTTTTCATTTGGTGCCATCGTTGTCCATGCTGAAGGTAACTCAAGGCCAGAAATCTCTGCAGAAAAATTAGTAGAATTAGATAATTTTACATTAAATGTATCTTGTTAATGAATATCTATTATGGATATGCATAAACTGAGTTCAGCAAATGTCATAAAGAAACTGGGTTAAATGTTTTGAAATCTAATAATGTTTGCATGCACTTATGCCATGCACATACAGTCTATGATGAAATGAAACTCCATCTTGATTGGTTTTCTTATCCCAGTTGTGGAGAAAGCCAAATGTGTAGGACTTATTTTTACCATAAACTAACTTTCCTTCAGCATGTTAGATACTTCACTGGAAAATGTAAATAAAAGCAATAGATTTAATTGGAGTCCTGGTAAAACACAGATTGTGGAGCATACTGTATGTAAGGTCTTACTTCAGTTATACAAGACTTTACTACAGGTTAAACTTGATCATGGTTCAGTTGCATACGGATCAGGTCACAAATCTTACCTCAGATGCTTATTTATGATGAGGATGAACCATCACTGAAATTCTTTGACTTAAAAGGAATGCATTTTATATAACAAATTTTGTTCATATATTTTAAGTATTTTATATTTTTTATATTTATCTTAATACCATTTTAAAGAAAACATCTTTACCTTATTTCATGTAGGACTACATGTTTATGTTTCTTTGTTATCTTCCTAAAGTTTACTGCAATATATTAGCCTTACACTTTTAAAACTTATCATTTCATCAACACTTTAAAGTCAGCATTGTGCAGACAAGTCAATAAACCCTATACCAACATACAAACTGTTTAACTGAATGGCAAATTTTAATTGTTATTTAGGTTACAAACTCTCTAGAAAAGTGAAAGAAGTCTTGTCAACATAGTTCCAAGGAAAATTTTTTCGGTGTAAGTGGCAAAATGTGTGACAGTCACACCATGTATACATCAAATCTTTCTTCAAGCATTCATCATCAAAATATGAAGTTGCAAAATGGTATAACCAATCTAGTTACTACAGCCTATCTGATGGCAGATTAACATCACTTGTATAAATATAAACATCTTATTGTCAGGATGCTCTCTTACTGAACTTGATCTTAATTTGTCATTTTCTTTTTTTTTCAGGGAGGGGGTGATAGTTTAATGATATATTCTATACAGCTTTTTAAGTCTTAGTACTATGGCCATATTAGATAGCATATAAGGAACATTGTAAAAGTTTAAATGGACTTGACATATTGCACTCAGTAACATTTGGTACAAATTAATGGTCCTCCAATTTTTCCTACTGTCAGCAATGGTGCACTTATTTGTTGGAAGATCAATGTGATTTGAAGGTATCTAAAAGAGCTTTATATAAAAAAGAACACTCTAAATTCTGGCATAAACTGTGTGTTGATCAACTGACTGGCAAATCAGGAAATAAAAGGCAATCTTGTGACAAGGCAACATGAGTAAAGTCCCTTGATACACTACAGCAGCCAATCCTGACTGGCCATGGACAAGATGCACCCATAAATTTACTAATTATGAGTCTGGAATGCTAATACCTGCCCCACTGTGGCCACCTAAATTTTAGTGAATTTTTTTAACAACAACTTGGATTTTAGGTTTTCTTCTAATTTTGTTAATACAAGCTTTATCTGATGGTAAATTAACATCATTTATGTGATTTATGTGATAGTTGCATTGCCATTCCATAAGCCAGTATGTCCCTGTGGCAGATATTCGCAAACAAAGTATCACTTTGAATGGAAATGAACACACTAAACCTGTTTTAAAATACTGTTGTTTTGAAAAACTGTCACAAATGACCAAATTTTTTGTGTGCGTACAGATAAACTGTTTTATATCAGTGAATGCTTTTGACTGATGCTCAAGAGACCAAAGTTGGTCACTCATTGTTGCATTGTGTTATTATAATGAATTATTTACACCACAAATAGTTCAAATGGAAAAAAATCCCATTTTGAAGCACATGTTTCTAAAAGAAACCACACCATACTATAATCTTAAAATAGCATCAAACTCTGCTTATTCTATCAAATCTGGTTAAAACTTAATTCAGGAATCAAGGAGTTTCGCTTAGGATGGTTATGGAGCTGATCCATAGGTGACAGCATAGCTTCTTGTTTTATGCACCACTTTCATTTTGCAACCACTTTTTCTAATGCCTTGTTAATGTAAGTTTTTTACCAATTAACTTTCACAAACCCCTTTCTGCAATTCCATATTCAGATTTATGATAAACTCAGTCAACATAAGTTGTTCATAACTGAATTGGTCCAAATATTTATGCTGTATGCTTGCATACAAAGATTTATGAAAAACAATTCACACATACTGCCTATATAATAGCAAGAAGCTCATTCAATTAGATGTGAGATCATTCATTTAATAGTGAACATAAATTTTAGTGCATAATAGTTAAAATGATCTTGATGGCATAAACCAACATATCACAATTAATGAATATCTATTATAAATTAGTTACAATAATTAGAATTGGAACATAACATTAAAATTCATAAATGTCATTCATAATCAACTATCATAATATCATAATAATTTATTCGTATATACAGATGTCATCTTAAATGATATGGAGGGTCTATCTTCATTCAGGACAAACCTGACTGCCTAACAATTGTGTATGTCATTTCATAGCAATCCCCTAAATAATAATAAACAATTTTCTAGGATGACAATGTGAATTTCAGGGCATAATTTTTTTATCAACTGCTACACAATTTGCATGTCCAGCTTTATGACAGTCCTCATTGTGGAAATTGAAATTGATAAAATTTTCAAGAGAGCCATCATGGCAGCCATAATGAATATCAACAAGGCACAATTTTCAGTTAGAACCAACATTATCTAAAAAAAAAACCTTCCTGTCCAGTCTATTAAAAATTCTCTTGATGGTTCAGGAAGACAAGTAAAGATAATTCACATACTAATACTGAATATTTGCACTGCTAACAATATAGAGTGTTTTGGAAACACACAACTGGATTTGAACACTATTGTTCAACAGTTTTATTACAGCAGGGTTTATTTGTCACTGGGTAACTGACATCGTCTAGCTTTTTGCATCCATATTATAATAAAAGTTTGAGAATACTGATGACTTCTGAGGATTTCATTAAAATGGTTACCTCTACCAGCCAATGAATGTAACTCATTACAGACAACAGCCACAGTGTTGTTTGCAATTTGAGAATTCAGGTCTGTTGACCTAGCTCTTATTGGAGTTGATGGATACTGGTGAACAAAAACATTATAACCTGCCTGTTTTCAGACATTCTGTTATTTTCTTTTACAAAATGTTGATGCTAAAAGAGGCACAAAATCAAGTCACATTTATCGCTTTAGTATAACTTTGACTTGTTTCTTTTAAAAGGTCTTGAAGAAGCTGCCAAATGAACATTTAAACTGGCAAATACTGAATAAAATTTATATTGAAACAGACTCAAGTATGTTGTTATGTTATTGTTATGGGTTTAATGCTATTTTTCAGCACATGATAGGCTACACATGGCATCCAGTATATTTGGTTTAGGAAGAACCTGGGAAAACCCCAGGAAAAAGCACCAACATATGGAAGGCTACTGGCAAGCTTTCTTACATTACACCTTTTGGCCAAGAGAGAGACTCGAACAAACGCAGACAGAAGAAAGATGTCAGTGATCTGTAAAGGTGGGAGCCTTATACCATTTAGCCGCTCGGGGCCCCTGATTCATATATGTACACCGCAGTCAAATGGTCTATGACAAGAAGCAAGAAATAAAACCTTGATAAAACCTGCCAAAATAAGTTCAATGGCATATAAATATAATAATTACCCAATCACACTAACATTAGGATATAAGCCTACTACCTCCTGAATTCAGCCCTACTAAACGATGAAAATCATCTTTTTCCATCTATTTCATATAGACTAAGGGCAATAACTCTAGCCTATTACCTCCCCTTGCCACCCCTAGGTGTTGCCAGTTTTTAAGCTAGGCAGTATGTGAACATGGATGCTCACATAGTGGGGTGGTTGGGAGGGTTTTTAAGTAATGTGATTATGGAAGTATTCTCAGTGAAACAAAATTTACTTTAAAAATTTGCTTTCCCCTTCAAATATGTTCACTGATCACATTAATATTAGAAGAATAGGGAATAGGAGGAGAGAATGCTGAGCATCTGACCTCTACCTTGGGTATCCTCTAAGGAATTACTGCATGCATTCCCCATGTGAATAATAACCCATTCTCCTGATAAGCAACACAGTCTAGGTTCACATGATTGTGACCTCTGTATCTGGTTAAGAAGATGAGTATTGAAATCTTCTTGCATACAGAATGTCACTGGCAAATCCAGTGAAGCTGGCTGTGTTGACTTTTAACTTGGTCTGGTGATCATTAGACCACCATCACAGGTCCCACCAGATCCAGAGTTTATCTCACATAAAAGCTTGAGAAGGTTGACTCTGCATGCCAGCCAACTGCTTCTGCTATGTCTCAGATAGAAATGTTGCATTTGAATGTGAGGCTGGTAGACATTGCTCTAATCTCATGAGCTGAAATCTTCATGAGGCGACTCTCATTCTGTGAGACCACAGAATACACTGAGCATACAACCCACCTCAGCCACTTAGATAGGGCTTGAGGAGTGATATCCTTCTTTCCAGCTTTTACCAGAAGAAAGAGTCATTTGAGTATGCCATGACTTTCCATCTGGCATTTAAGGTAATGTTTGAGAGCGTGAACAGAGTCTTGTATGGCAGCTGCTTTTGACTTGTCTATGAAGAAGGGCAAGCTTATGACACTTATTTTTGGCTGCCTGATTGCATCAAGAGGACCACCAAGCCATCTGATCTGAACTGAAGATAGTCTGGGTCAAACAAAGGGCATGTAATTCACTCACCCTGCATGAGGAGGCTATGGCTATCAGGAAACATGTTTTGTAAGATAATAGCTTCAGCAAAGTGCAGGCTAAAGTCTTGAACTTATTTGAGTTGAGCCATATTAGAACCCAGAACAGATTACATTTAGGAAACAAAGAGAGTGATTTTGGTAGATGCAAATCAACATCAGCTAACAAATCTGATAGGTCTTTATCATGACTGATATCATATCTATCATGATGTCTGAATATGTCAGAGATCATTGAATGGTAGCCTTTGATAGTAATTGGAGCCAGCTTTTTCTCTTGACAAGCCCAAGAACAAAAAAATTCAGCCAGTAGGGGAATTGAGCCACTCAAAGGGATGATGTTATTGATCTGACACCAATCCCTGAACACATGCCATTTCCCCTCATAAGACTTCAGAGTGGAGGGTCTTCTAGCTCACTAGACTCTCTCCACAACTGATGGTTTAAATTGTTTATTCCACAAGGCTGTCTAGACAAGAGCCATGTGCAAAGAAGAATGTCAGAGCAGGAGTGGAACATCTGCAACTGTAGCTGCCTGAGAAGATTTGGCCTGGGTCGGAATCTTCATAGGTAGATTTATCATTAGATTGACTAGATCTGTGACTCAGGACTTGTCACATCTGAGAGGGGCTATCAGAATCATTTTGCAGTTCTGACCCCATAACTTCTGGAATATTTTTGGTACCAAGACAATGGGAGGGTAGGCAAAGGCCCAGAACCCTTCCCAGGCCCAAGCTTCTGGGTCTGGAACTGGTGAGATGAAGGTGAGCAACTTGTGATCCCACCTTGACACAAAAAAGTTCTATCCTTGGATGCCTCCAAAGTGCACAAATCTGAACAAAGACTGATGGATAGACAAACCATTCCAGGTGAATAACCTGACCCTTCCTGGATAGAACATATGCTAGGATCTTGAGTCTGCTAGGAATATGTCAGATTTGTACACTGATGTTGAGTTCTTTGCAACAATGTAGAAACTGCCAAATCAAAACACAAAGGTCAGGTGATTTGGTGACACTTTTCCTGGGTTTAAGGAGGTAGGTGGTCACCACTACCAAGTTGTCTGACCTAATGAGGACCATTTTCATTGAGAGACAATCTGTCCAGAAGGTTAATTTATAGAAAACTGATGTGGAGAGGCTAATCCCCTGGCTCCCAAAGCCTGGCAACAGGTGGACACCTCAGCTGTATATGCATTCATTAGTACATACTGTCATTTCTGCTTGGGGTTTCTCCGGAGGGACCCACAACATCGGTCAACCCTGGTTGTGCTACTGACCCAGGAATGATCATATGTTGGTTGAGATCTTGTCTGGTTTATTAAGGGGACCAGAAAATTGGTGCCACTGAGCTATCAATGTCATCTGTAAGGGCACAAATAGAAAAACAGTCTAGCGGAATTAAGTCTGCTGCTGCACTAAATAATCTGAGAAGTTGAAAGAAGTCTCATTGCAATCCAAGTCTTGTTGGAAACAAGACTCAACCAGGTCTAGGATTCATGTTATGCAATTGCAGGGAAGCCATACCGAATTGAGGCTGGTGAGAAATTCCATACCCATGTGGATAAAACATTGGGATTTGTAACAGTTCACAAGAAAGCCTATGCAAAATAAAAGTGAAAGCAGACCATTCCTGTCTTGGAGTAGAATCAAATTTACCACATGTTTATGGAAGATGTTGAGCAAGTACGCTGCCATCGCTGTAGATGAGGTTGACCAGAATGGGTGATGATGCATACCATATCTTTGTAAAAGCCCAAGGGCTAATATTGAGGTCAAAAGTTATGACTTTGAACTGACAAATGGAGTTGCTGTAAGCAAACAAAAGGAATTATCATGATGCTTGGTTGATAGGAACATGAAAATATACACTGGTCAGTTTGAGACTGATGACATACTCATCCATTCTGATGAAAGATTATTCTCACTGTTTCCATCTTGAGTTTTGTTGGCAGAATGTATTGGTTGAGGCATCTCATATTGATGATCAGTCTCAACTTCCCATTCACCTTCTGGACGAAAAAAACCTAGAATAAGACTCCGGAAATTGTGGTTTTTACACAATATCCACTGCCTGTTTGGTGATGAGTGACCATATCTCCTGTTGTAAAAAGGCATCTCTCATTCAGTCTGATGCTACTTGGATAAGAAGAAGTGAAGAGAAAAGGGGAGGGGTTTGGATAGATGAAATCCAAAGCCCTTCCAAATCACCTGGATCACCCAATCATTCAGAGTAAATAGGTGATCCAGTGAGATAATTCTGCCTTCTAGTCTGATTAGATAGCTGTCTTAAGGGATTGGGCTGAGATCTATACTGAGTATTTGACTGTAAAGATGCCTTGCTCCTATTCCACCCATCATCCCTCTTTTGTGGCTGTGATGGGTTGTTCAATAAAGCTGGGCAGGGTTGTGGGGCAAGTTGGAGGGGCAGTTCCTGGGCTACCTGCCACCAAACTTCTTCAATCTTCACTCCTAAGAGTAAAAGTGACCCAAATAGGGTCATCCTTAAGCCAGACTATGGTGTGGCTTGGACATAGAACACGGGCATGCATCAGGTCTGATCAAGTTTAAAATGGAGGAAACAGTCAACACATTGGCCATGGAATGATGCATGGCTCTATTGATGACCGAAGCAATTCAGGCTGTCACCTCCCAGGCATGGTCAAGTCAAGCATAGTGCTGGTACTTGGTTTTCTGTCAAGAAAGCCTTGGCATTACCGAGATCACAAATGCAACCTGACAGACCATCATTAATCTCCTTTATCTTGGCAGACTGAGGAAGTATCGGAAAAACTGTTTCTTCCTCAAGGTCAAAATCTACCTTACATTCTGGTGTGGCAGTAGGGGGTGGGGGGGGCATTCAGAAGCTGGCAACACCCTATAAATCTCTTCAACAGCCACCTGGAAACATTCCATGGTAGGGTCAAAGTATGGTTGGTCTGGAGTAGGCTCATCATAATCACTGGATTCCAAGTCTTGGTATGGATTGGTCTGCATGTCCAGATAGACCATCCCAGATGGCAAAGATGATGATATCCCATTATCTCAGACTAGTTCAAGGGCTCTACCTTTAAGATACACCATGAACAATGGGATAGTTGGGTCCACCTGCTGAATGTGTTGCACCTGGATGGATGGATGGTGTGCCAGCTGTGTAAAATTCTGTTTTCATTGGTACTGGCATTGTCAAAGGCTTGGCTGGACAGATGGAATTTTTAGTAAAACTCCCATCATAATAAGTAAATGTCACCAAATGTGTGGCAAGATGGATGAATCTATCACTAAGATACCCATAAAGTGTAGCTGGCTATGCCGGTCTATCAATCAAGTCCACAAATTGGGACAGCTGGACAGCTGAGACAGCTCTGGATGGTGAAAATATATCTAGTGTTGGATACAATGGATCTGGTAAAAAGCCTATGCTTGGACATGCATCCCCTGGGCTGCCTAAAAATGGGGGAACACTAACCCATTATATCATAATTACTTGTAGGAATTTTAAAATTTGTGTCATTGTCGTTTTCTTTCTTTGCTTTGAACTTGTTGTATTATTATACTTCATCAACAGGTTTGACTGAAACAACAAGATAAACAGAACACAACAAAATGAATGAATACCATGTAAATTAAATGCATACACTGCATGGTACTGGTGAAGTACATTTTTGTATACACAAAGCACTACACATACAAATCTTCCTTAGCCTTGAACTTATTGTATTTATTACAATTCACTGACAAGTTGAATTCACTGAAACGATGAGATAAAACACAACAAAACTGTAAATTAACAAATACCACATCCACTGCATGGTACTGACAAAATACATATTGTACATGCAAGGCACAAGTCGTGCGAATTTTCCTTAGCCTTGAATTTGTTGCATTTATTACACTATTTTCGACAGGTTTCACTGAAACAATGATATAAAACAAAATACAACAAAAATGTATAAATTAATGACTCAGCATGTTGAGCGAACAATAGGCAGTATGCATGAAGCTGTGAAAAGAAACATGCATCAATGATACTGTGCTCTATGACAAAGTGTGCAATATTCTCAGAACTCTAAAAGTAATATTTACCACCTGTTTAGAAAGGAATATTAAATTATGGATGGTTCAAAGGGGTAGGTAATATATAAGAGTCATTTTCAGCCCATAATCAGATCCAGATGAAACTTATATAGACAAAATATGCCCCTCTCTCTTACTTAAATATATATACAATTTTTATCCAAGATCACTTTTAATAAAGGAAATTAACAATTAAATTGCCTATGGTTTTCTTCTCCAGTGTGGAACCTATATTCATGGATTATAAATATGTTATGTTAAAAAGCTCCTATCATCTGTATTGCCACAAAATATAGATCCTATATTGTGCATTTGAATGTAGTATGCATAACAGTCAAAGATAAAACTAATAAGACTTTATTTGTTTTGAAACAATGTATAAATGATGCATATATTTTCATTAAATTTGGTTGATTATCTCTGACACCTATTTTCATTTTCATTTAAAACGCCTTGTGCATGTATTCGTTTATCACTGACTTTGTGTCATATTCTTGTCAGAATTGCCCCAGAAAAAGCAACACATGTATTTGCTGAACATTTTTTCAAAAAAAAATTGAGTGAATATAGCTTGTGCAATAATAATAGCCGAATGCTGATACTGTACATAGAGATAAATTAAAAATTTTCAAAATGTCAGTCACAAAAGCTGTTTTATTTATGCAGTGTTTGGGGGAAAAGCTTAGTTTACATTATTAGTCATCTGACAAAAATATTCATTATGATGATTACTGATCCTGGATTTTGATATATTTCTCTCAATTTTTATAAGAGAGAGAGAGAGAGGGAGAGCAATAGCTGTAAACTATACAGCATGTGATGCACCTGTTCAACATATACAGCACGGTTTTTTTACTTCACCGACTGAGGATAAAAGTTTTGATACATTTATTGTCAATATGATGAGTGAACTGGCACTGTTTTTTTATTATATATCAAATGGGTATCTGGAATGAAAGGCATGGAAAAACAAACATTTACAAAAAGATTAACAAATATGCATTTGTTTCAGTGCACAATGCTTTCCCTACCTATGATCTTATCACCAACATCACTACTGTGTCATACCCAATTAGAACTCAACATTATCTCATTTTTTTTTAAATGCGTGGTATTTATCACTTAAGTTCCTGTATACTCAGTCATTACATGTAATATACAGTAATCAGGAAATGGCTCTAAATTTCGTTTTTATAGAAAATAGTGCCATATTACTGGATTTATGTTTAATCCCTGGAATTTTGAAATTTTACATTAAATGACACAGAAATTAAGGATGGTGCATTATAAATATACAGATATACACTAGAGCATTTTACTTTTATGAAATTTGCGTTCCCAACCTTTGTACTTCAAATAGTCTAGTTCATATGGCATTGAGTTTCAAGTTGACATGGTAACATTTGTCTTCTTGTAAGCATGTAAACAGAAATAAAATGTCTGATGTGCAAAATGTTAAAATGTTTTATATGTGCAGCAATATATAGTTCATGCATAAGAAGAATTTACATACATTCACACACTGATGTACCCCACTGAGCGTGCAGGCAGACACACATGCGCACACACACACACAGTCTATGGACATCGCAACTTTTTAAAAGAGGCTGTTTACTCAAGGATAAGGAGACTCTTTGACCAGTGGTGAGGTCTGCAATTGAACTGTTCATTTATATCATTTATAATTTGATTTTAAAAGATGGAAAGCTGTGGTAGACTGTCTCACCCGATTTCCGTGATCCACAAACACATATACAAGCATATACATTTTAAGTTAACAGGAAAAGAAGACAGGTAGATAACATTCAAAACCCTGCAACTGAACACCAGCAAAGAAGCAAACGATAAACCCCCAAAGCTCTATCAACTTTTAAAAACAAACTGCTTTCTTGGTTATTTTTAATCTAATTAAAATCTTTGGATAGATGATATGAGAAGACAGACAGAAAGAAAGAAATAGTGCAAGAGGAACAAACTTAACTTGCTGAAGAAAAAAATAAAAGAAAGTGTATTTATATATAAAAATCTAAAAAGAAAAATAAATATGCTCCTATGGGGACTTGAACTGCCGATTTATGATTTAGGAATAACTGGTAGCAGTCATGGACTTTACCTCTACACCACATGGATGCCTTAGGCAAATTATTTTATATAGGTAACTTGTTGCATGTGGGATTCTTTTGGGTAAGATCAATTACTCCTTAAAAAATTATGTTATCCCTTTTTTGAACAAATGTTTCATACATCTTTGCATTACACGTGAGAAAAATTCATAACACTGCAATATAATCTCTTTCTTCAATAAATACTTCTTCAATAACTATAATGCATTGTTTTATTTTTGTTCTGTTTTATTGTCAACTGGAGGCTGAAATCTAGTCTTCAGTAGAGGGTACTATGAAGCTGTGTATTGAAGTAATTCATCCGATGGGAAAAATACACTGTATTATTATTTTTATCATCACTCCATTATCTTTAAGACTCATTTAGTAAAATAATAAATAATCTGAAAGTTGTTGTTGTTGTTGTTGTTGTGGGTCAACTTCTTTCATGCAAATAACTGTGTTTTACTTGTTTTTTTTTCATTGTGGAGTGGAAATGAGATTGTGTTTGAAATTTGCATGTCTTAGATATTTTTTTTTCTACAAAAAAGTCTTCCATAAAAAATAAAACATGCTCTCAACTGCGCTGGTAGTTTGTGTGGTCTTTTGATGATGCAAAAAATATGGCAAAACTTGCGGTTTTTGACGAACATATGAACAAAATTAAATATTTATTTCATTGTTTCACTATACCTTATGAATTGTATCAATGTTACAGTGGACATACAGTCATTTTGCTATATGTCAAAATTATCTGATTTGATCGTTTTAGCAGAGACATCAATACTTGACCATTGTACAGATGCAAGGTACTGATTAAGGCTGACACACTCAAACTGTATAATTTTTCACATGACCCACATGCAGGAACAAAACAATATTCTAGGAAAAGGATATTCACACATACCATTATATTTGGTAAAAATATGAATTTGGTTGCCACATGTGGACCAATTTGTTTTTTTTTTTAAAAACAGCTCAAATTTTAGCACAAAATGGCTATTTTATGGGCCAATGTGATATCATGAGCATGTGTTTATGACATCATATCAAATAATTTGTAAAAATCAATTGCAATTTTAAGTTTTTCAAATGTTGATACACTGTTTGCCATATTATCAGATCAATAACATTTTTGAAAATTTCTGAATTTTTGGGACAAAAAGAGGCTTTATACTGCCTACCCTTTTAACACAAATTTGGCTTTGGATTCATGGGAGGTGCCACACAAGATGTTACTGTATGGAAGCGAATCTTTCAAACTGGTCAAACCTGTTGGTGACAAGAGGAGGTAATGGGTTAAAGTTATTGCCCTTTGTCTACATGAAATAGACTAGAAAAGATGATTTTTGTTTTTTTAGTAGGACTGGATTTGGATGTAGTAGGCCTACATCCTAATGTCATGTGATCAGGGAATGTATTTGAAGGGGAAACATGTATGTGCAATTTCATTTGACATGATAACCATGTCATCCATATAAACAACATTTAGGCAAAATTTCATTTGGCTTGGTCAAGTAGATTCTGTCTAAAGAAAAGGTAGCACAAAAGTACAAAATACTAATAAAAATAGCTTACATGGGTGAAAATCTAATCTGGTCTTGTACATATGCCTAGGAACATGACAACAAAATTACATTGGTTCATCTAAAGAAGCTGTTGTTGCCACTAGATGTATGGACACATGAAAGGATGGATAGGAGCAAAATATGATGCCCTCACTGCATATGGAATAGGAGGGTAAAATATATCAGATAGTCATATACTGTAAATTAGGTTGGCCATATTTCTGAATATGACATACAGGAGCTTTTGCCCAAATGTTTCCAGGCCAATTGTCTAAATGAGGGCACATAACACAGAAACAATAAAATGTTTATATTTATTCCGTAGAAGTTAAATAAGTGTGGTGATTATTTCTCAATCCCATTGTGTAATGATACCTTCTATAAGGTCCTTTCTGACAACCATGACAGTGTCATTGGGATCCTTTACAGAAAACTCCTCCATCTTGCTAAAATCAATTTGGAATTGCTCTCCATCACTGGCAAAGAATGTGACAAAAGGTTGTTGGTCCTTGTAGGCAGTCTCAATGACCTGATTGACATCAGCAGGATATTCTTTCAGCTCAGAACTATCTGTAGTAATTTCAATATAGTGCCATCGGACAAGCTTTTGCAGCAGTTCTGCATTCTTCTTGTCTTGTTCTTTCTTGTCAACTTCTCGCATAAGCTTATGAATCTCTTCTGACACTTTCCAAATTCCATCAGGCACTCCCTCAATTGTAATTCTTCCATTCTTGATGTCCATTGTAAGTTCTATTCCCCACTGCTGTACAAGTCTTTGTATCTTTGAAACCTGAAAATAAGAAATAAGAGAAGTATAACATCTGAGATTGCTCATCTGAGTGACATGACCCAGGATGCCAAATTAAAAAGCTACTGACCAGGCAATCTAGTTGTTTCCAGTATGACTAAATACTTATGTACAGACATTAAATAAATCTTACAAATTCCTCTACACTTCTAGGTTAGCAAAGAGATCCTGCTAGCTTCTGAAAGACAAAAGTTATTGTATTTCAATTATGCTAAATGGATTCAAAGGCAAATTATGGAGGTGTCTGTTTAAATTTATTGTTTAATCTTCTATACCTGAAAACCTCATATTTGCTGTTACAAATTTCTATTGTATCATTTATAAATAATTTTGTTTAAAAGTATAACTCTCAAAATTGCTGATGCTGGTATCATCTGCCTCTGATATGCATGGGAATGTGACATTTTGCTAGAAGAACTCACTAACACTGAATTTATAGTGTTGGGATTTGCTATTAGTTGGTCTTGTGGAAATTTAAGAAATTAGAAAGAACTAATGCTACACCAACAGTCAATTATGGTCATCAAAAGATCATGAGAAAAAAGGAAAACAGATCATGGCAACTATTGGAAAGAGTTATGGATTTCAAATAATGTGCATTTAAATACTGATATGTAATCATAGTATATTTTCTAACTTTTATATTGTATAAGCCACACAGAGAAAATAATGTGTATTGAATTCCTGAAGCATCATCTTGGCATGTATGCCAATTTATATATTGTATAAAAATTTTAGTACAATTCAGATCCTTAATTTTAGCCAATAATAAATTTTCTAAAATAAACTGCAGTTCTTTAAAAATGGTATATGTGGGGACCTTGCTTCTTCAAAATCTAACCCCTTATCTTATCACACAAGTTTGCAATGACTGACTTGACATTTCCTGTTCTTTGTTTTTCATTAACCTAATATACAAAGGTTTAATGAAAATGTTGGTTTGCCATTCAAATGTTTCTTCCCAACGAAAGAAGATGCAATTTTCAATATTTTCTTTATTTCTCTTTCTCACTCTTGCTCTCTCAGTCAAGTTCAAATTACCCCCTGCTTATTATCTAAATGGTATGTCTAAATCCTTTTTTCATCATTATGAAGGATTTGTGATGACCTGATTGTTTGCAACATAATTGTAAAAAAAAATATAATGAGCAGTAATGCCTTCTCAGAAGGCTCTTCAGAATATGGTTTGACACAGTATAATTAACAGATGTCTATTTTCTGCATCGTTCGTCTTATACCATCCTTTTTGTTTTGGTTAATAATTAAAGCAAAGTGCAGGTCTGTGGAAAACTATTCCTTTTTCTGCTTTGGATCATAATTTGTGAATGTATTTTTACAACTCGATGGTCTTAAACTAAGTAACAGAAAACAGCAAAAACCAACAACTTTTATACCTTCAACAATTAATTTTTTTCTCTAGAATAGAAAGTAAAAAGTTAAAAAAGAACTTACAGTATCATGAATTAAATCCCAGATAGTCCTAAAAGTTTGGTCACAAGTCTAAATGTATAAAGTTCCAACTGAATTCCAACGGTATTCCAAACAAGTTCTGATATTGAAAGTGTTGATGTGCCTGTTGTCTTGAATATGCTAATGTGCAAATGGCCTGTATTGTGGTGATGTGCTAACAGTCTTTTGGATGTATCACAATATTATAATCCAAACAAGTTCTTGTCTGACCTCACTGTGTTTCCAAATTAATGTTCCAGTCCAAGAATATTATCAATAAGCACTTTGTATTTCCAGTGAATAATAATTTGAATAAATAATTCCACCCAAATCAAATACTGAACAAACAATAAGACTGATTCTGCTTCAAGATGTTACAGCAAGAATGAGTAATTTCTCAAGTAAACAACATTATATGAAAAAAACTAAGACAAAAAAGTAGAACCAGGAAGAGGGTCAAAACCCATTTGAAGAAAATTCTAAGTTGTTAACAAAATAAAATCTGTTATTAACATTATAATAAAACACATGGCAAACATCAGATAGACCAGGTTTTTTTTATGGGGGAATCCCAATGTCCCAGACTCAGATTAAGATAAACATCTTTACATTAATAATGATCTGAATATTTAGTCCACACTCATAGAGAAAATTTTAGCCTTGTGTTATGCTGTTTTCGAAAATGAATGGCCCTAGCCAGGTACACAATGAACTTGATTTTGGACAACATCAATTAAAAATTACAATTATACATAACACATAATGAAAAAAAAACAAAACCTAACAAATACAAATAAATATACATAACACCTCCCCTCATAAAGAAAAAGAAAGATATACACAATAAAAGTTAATCAAATATACCTGTGACTAAAATTACACAACTTCACAAGATGAAGTCTTTATAAATAACACAAAATATACATGAAGCAATATAATACTTCTGTACATAAAGATGCCAATGGGTACCCGGTACTTGGGTACCCGCCTGTTGAAAATAACCTGAGTAATAAAATGAACAACATGCACTTCTCATACCATGTTGGGAAAAAATGAATGAAATGGACAACTATATGGAATGAAACTTTTCACTGAAATATTTAAACATAATTGGGAAATCTTTGTTATTTAATAACACTGAAAAAAAAAATCTAACAAAAATTTGCCATGTGTGTAAATATGGTAAGTTTTGCATTAACTTTACAGGAAACAGTTCCAAGAAAACAGACAGGATTCTTGAACGTGAAACCACTTGTCATAGATTCATTCTATTTTAATACTACATATGCAGTGGACCAGTCTAAACTGAAAATAAATGGTACCAGATATCATAAAAAGGGCTGTATCAATGTGACTGATGGATGTTATATGATTGAAAAATGTTAGAGGAGAGGGATTTTGTTAAACTTAAAAACATGTTGCACTGGACCGTCGTTCAGGTCAAGGATACTACAACAGTCATCATTTTTGGACTTTATGACTATTCACAAAAGTTAATGTATACATGAAGACTAGTCAAAGTGAGTGTTACGTTTAAATAATTTATCAATTTCTTTTGTGTCTATACTGTTGTACTAACTACTAATCTACATGGATTTAGCCATTTGTTACAAAAATTTTAACTGCAGATCCAGGTAAGTAGTAAAAGTAAATGTATGTGAAATAAAATAAATATGTACGTTTTTCACAGTTTTCTGTAATTATGGCATGTAATATATAGATTGCTCTTTTTATGCTCAGATTAAGCTTTGTTGCCACTTATATTAGTAATAATTACACTTATACCTCTCTTTGGGGTTGGCATGTGCGAACCTACAACAAAGCAGTTCAGGTTTACATTTAATACAATTTCCCTTTGATCGGGTATCCGGGCAACCGATAGTTAGGACTGATGGGTACCCAGTAGAAATTTCCCAAAATTTTGACATCTGTATCTATACACATGAAAGTGCATCTGCTATTAGATTATTTTTTCCCTTGACATGCCTGATGTCAATATTGTATTCCTGCAACATCAAATTCCACCTTAATAATCCCTGATTTTTGTTTTTCATCTTGCTAATGAAAGTAAGGGGTTGTAATCACTCAATACAAGAGAAAGAAAGAGCTTAACTAATATACACTTCAGAGTTGCAAAGCCAATATCTAAGCCAAACCTTCCTTCTTGATTGTGGAGTAATTTCTCCGGTGCTTATTTAATTTTTTAGAAAATTGCACACCTGATGATCTCAACAATTTTTGTTTTCCTGAATCAATACTCCACCAATCCCAACATCACTTGCATTAACAGATATTTCAAATGACTGCCTAAAATTTGGAACTGAAAGAAGTGGTGCACCCTCAAGTCTGGCCTTTTACTGATCAAAACCTCTTGACATTTTTAAAACCAATGAAACTTGGTTTTCTTACTCAACAAACTGGTCATAGGTCCAGCAACTATGGAAAAATTGGAGCAAAATTTTCTGATAATATCCAGCCATACCCACAATTTGCATCAGATGCTTTTTACTGATAGGCACAGGGAAATAAGAGATAGCCTTGACCTCTAGGTTTAACTTACCCGTGACCCACAGTATGTTCTAGAAATGTAACACAAGCATGGTAAAACTCACGTTTACTTAAATAAATAGTCAAATTTGCATCACTGGGTCTATCAAAGAATGTTCAGCTGGTTTCCAAGAGATCTTTTCAGGTGTCTTTGTAGATGATGACACCATCGATGTAAGTATCACAATTACCTAGACCAGATGTAATCTTGTTCATTAAAGGTTGGAAAGTACAAGGCGAACCTTTCATCCCAAATGGCATCACTTTATATTGATAAAGTCCATCTGGAGTAACAAATGCAGAAATTTCCTTTGCCCTCCATGAATGGAATTTTCCAGAATCATTTCAAAAGGTCAAACTTGGTGACATATTTTGCATTTCCAATTTTGTCAATGTAGTGGTCATTTCTTGGCAATGGAAATTAATCTTAGTCAAACTGTTCACCTTTTTATAGTCAGTGCAAATGTGGAAAGGATTATCTGGTTTTTGCACAAGAATACAAGGTGAACACCAGTCATTTTCACTTGGTTCTATGAAATCAATCTAAAGCAAATACTGATTTTCTTTTTTCAAACATTCCTGTTTGAGTGGGTTCTTCCTGTATGGATGCTGTTTTACAAGTGTGGAAACTATAATTTTCAACGTCATGCTAGATTGTATTTGTTCATGTTGGATCATCTGGAAACAAGTGCTCATATTCAAACAATAGCTGTTTTACTTCACTGTTTTCTTGTGGTTGCAGGTGTGAAAGTTTCTAGTCAAGATTATTCGATATTTCTGAATTCCAAAGATTGGTTACACCAAGTCACTACAGTCTGATTGCATTCCATAACTATGAATATCCTGTCTATGTGACTTAAGAGCAACAATTTGATAGCTCACTGACCACTTGTCGTCAGGGGTACCTCAGGTGGTCTCTATTTTTCATAAGGCCCCCATTTTAACAAAATAATGAACAGGTACTTCTCTGGCTTTTGTTTTTTTAAAAGCCATCTGAAACAAGCAGGAGATCTTGGGATCTTGTTTCTGTTTGACAATGCGTGATTGTCATTTGTCACCTTGATTAGAACAAAGAGAATGAGTAGTAAACAGAGGATCAATGTTGTCAATACCTTTTGATTGATCAATATGAGGGGCAAAAGTGACCTCATCAACAGCCTGACCAATACATGTGTCCACTAAAGGAATAATTTCCAGATCAACATCATTTTTAAGAGCTTTCTTTGCCATAGCTCTAGTAACTGCACAAGCTGAGTAAAACTCAGGGGGTCCATTTTCAATAGGACCAACTTCCTAATACAAACAAGGCTTGTCAGTTACAAGTGGATTAACTGCATTCTTATCTCCAGCTAGGTCATTGCCTAGTAATAAATTAATACCCTCGATGGGTAAAGACACCACTGTTCCAATTATCACAGGTCCTGAGACTAAACCTGATGAAACATTTACACAAAGTACAGGAACACTAATAAAGCCACACTCTACTCCCTTAATAAGAACACTTTCATTAGTAGAAGACTTCTCAGAAAAAGGCAAAGTACTTGATAATAAAGACTGAGAAGCTCCTATGTCCCTTAATATTTTAAAAGGAATAGGACTAGTAGAATCACTTTTAAGTGATATAGAACCTTTCAACATGAATTGTTCATTTTTCTCCATATTAAAATTAGACTGGGGTTTGTTTGACACAACAAATATATTGCTTTCAATACATGACCATGACCTTGACATCTGTGAAATAAGAGCATTTGCATTTGGAATAACTCTGTCTTGATTCTGTTCCTTATTTTTCAATCTGATGTAATCAGAAATAACATGCCCTTTCCTCTTGTAACAGGTGCACATAGGAAGAGATAAGGATTTCTGATCAGTCTTTTCAGAAACTTGATTCTCTGATGTTGTGCCAGTTTGAGATTTGGAAGTGCTTAAATGAGAATGAAATGTGTTTTTTTAAACCTATAAATTGCTGAGTGGACAACTTAATGACAAAAGAAACTTTGTGAGTCAAGGAATAATTGTTAGCTGTACAGGCAGCATTTCCTAAAGTTTCAACCTGTTGCTCATCAAGATAGGTCTTAACATCACTGTAGATGCAATTCTTGAACTCTTCAATTAATATGAGTTTGTCTGAGGTTATTGTAGTCTTGACCAACTTTATTGGCTGAGCACCACCTATCAAATAATTGCTTGTTTTCTCTTGCAAATTCGAGATGGTTCTTTCCAGCTTCTTTTTTACACTTACTAAACCTTTGTCTATATGCCTCAGGTACCAACTCATAACCCTTCTAAATACATTCCTTAATTACATCATAATCAGCACTTTGTTGTACTGGCAAGTATAAACTTCATGAGCTTGCCAATAAATACACTTTGTTATAGCTGAGTCCCATGCTCTCTTGGCCATTCCAAATTTTCAGCAATTTTCTTTTCAAAAGGAGGAAAATATTTATATACTTCTTTTTCCTTAAAATGGGCTACTATGATAACATTTCTAGTAACATCAAAAACTGAACTTGAATGTAAAGGGGGAAGAGTTTTCCACCTGCCATTTCTAATTCTTTTAATCCAAGTTGAAATTCCCCTCCTTTCATTTCTCTTAGCATTTTCATTAGCCTATCTTCTTTTTCTCACTCTTTCTCCAACTGCATTTGTTGCACTTCTGTCTCTTTCTCCAATTGCATTTGTCTCTCTTTCCTCTTTCTACAACTGCAGCTCAAACTTTTGTAACTATTTCCATTTTGTATTTTAGTTTCAATTCTATTACAGCCAGAGTCCAATACAGACATACTAATCATACTAAAAGCACTTTTATCCAAATATTTTTCATTTCTTGCTTCGTTAAAGAAACCTTGACCTCAAAGAAATTATATTGTCTGAAAAGGTGAAGTAGTCCATCCTTTTCAAGGACTCTAACCTTTCCTGAACAAAATTTAAAATAAAGTTCTCCACTTTATATGGCATTGTGAAAGCTTGTTGGTTTCACAATATATTTCTCAAATATGTGAAATAATACCTGGGACTTAGAAAATTCCAAAATAAAGTGAATTTACAAAACACAGTTTCCTGACATATTTTAGAGAAATTTGTATACCTTGAAAGAGTCCCAATTTTCTATTACAACTCTATATGTCTTAAATCATGCAACAGAAAAGAGAGAAAACCAACCAGTTTTGAAAAATTCAAGAAATAGTTTATTTCTTTAGAATGCAGAGTAAAAATTTAAAAGAGAACTTACAGTATCATGAACAAAATCCCAAATAGTCATGTAAGTTTTATCACAAGTCCAAATATATAAAGCTCTAACTGATTCCAGTGGTATTCCAAATAAGTTCTGATACTGAATGGGTTGATTTGCCTGTAGTCTCTAATATGCTCATGTGCAGGTGGCCTGTAGTGTGGTGATGTGCTAATTGTCTTTTGATGTATCACAATAATAAAGGAGCTTATATTGTTTATGTTCAAATTATTGTAAATGCCTTCTTTTGTTCAGAAAGTATGGAAAAACTGATACAGCCATACTCAGCATTTTCATTTAGTATTTTAAGCATAAAATCTTTTGGAATAAAATATTTGGCTTACATCAAATTGCACAATAATGTAATGGTATAACAAAATGTAGTTTTTTGGGGAGGGGGGTAAAATGAATGAAGTAATACTCACCTGCTGCTATTGCATAGCTAGTACTTTTCCAGGAGTAAACTACGCAAATGAACAACAGAAATTCCATCCTACCATTAGGGTGATCCAGAATCTTCCAGAACACTGAATCTGCGCTGTATAAGAGCCCCTATACATCAAACATGCATGAACAAACCTCTTACAAATTTGAAGAAGCAACCTAAAATGGCAGATCAGTGTGGGGAGGTAGGAGGAATCTGGCAATGGCAACAGGTAAGTATTACATCATTATTACATCATTAAAATCAGCCTCCCCCCCCAACCCTAGATTTTAATATCAGCAATATCTTACCTGTTACTATTGCATGGCTGAAATGGTCAGTTTGGTGGGAGGTCTGATGATCCCAAAACTGGTGAATAAAAAAACATGAACAAGAAATACTCATCCGCACAGGAGAGCAGGAGACTGCTGTGGGATGGAATCCACATGGGCCACTATCTGCGCACTGACGACTGGGTCCAGTGAGAAAATAGCTTCACTTAGACGGACAAACGAGTGAAGGTAAAATAGAGAAAGTAGTGTGGGAGTGCCAAAATGTAGCTCTCATCACATCCTCCAAAGATGAATTAGTTAGATTGGCCAATGAGACAGCAATAGCTGCATGAACCTCATTGGCTTTAACTTTCATTAAGAACGTATCAGTAAGGGACTCATAGGCTCTCTTGATAGCGATCGCAACCCACGTACAAATGGTGGAACCTGTAAAATCAGCTGATTCATGATAGGTAGGAAAAGACATTTTCTACCCTTCCCTCTCCCTTTAAAGGCTGCCAAGTAAAAACAGAGCCCTAAATGGAAAAGTCTATCTTAGTAATTCTTAGCACAGATACTGCTGCGAATGGGGATCTCAATCAAGAGTGGAGCAACTGAAGGAAGCTGGTTTTCTGCTTAAAAAAAACTGGTTGGCAAAGGAGAGAAACTGACTCATAATTCTGATTGAACCTGGTACAGCCCTGCTGAAAGGATAGGGCATGGGGCTTGCTCCTTTGTCTTGCAAATGATAAGGTGATCAAGAAAAATGTCTTGCGGTTAAGATACTCAAAGGAAGCTTCACCCAAAGGTTCATGGGGGGGGGGGGTTATTTAGAGACCACAAGACACGAGAGAGAGACAGAGAGACAGAGAGAGAGAGAGAGTCATTAGAGAGCAAGACACTGGTCTCTGCTATTCAAAATACCTAATCAGTCTGCAAAGTGAGAATCCATCCTGGCAGGGCCTTTTGAAACTTAGGATATTAGAAGGGTCTGCTCGATAGCCCTTAATAGCAGAAACTAAGCATTGTTTATCTTCAAAATGGAAGAGAAGAAAATCTGCCACTTCGCTTACAGAGGGACAACTAGGAATGACACATTTTCTGCCACACCAATCACCAACAATTATTGATTTGGCATCACATACCTTGGAAGATGAGTCTCTTGGATTAAATAATGCACTTGGCAACTTGGCTCAAAAACTTTTTCTTAATACAGAGAGATATTTCAAGAGGAGTCAAACATGAAGGTGGAGAATCTGTGGGCTGTTGTGTATGAGAGCCCTGTACTGTGCAAAAGGTCCCTCCTCTGAGGTATGGTCATAAATGAAGGGACAGACACCCCCCACATTGTCTTACCAAGGTTTGGCTCTTTGGTTAACCTCTAAACCTCCCTGATCATAATTGAGCAAGGAAAGTGCAAGACATCTGGTGAAAAGTTTGACCAAGAATGTTTTTCTCAACAAGAAAGTATTTGGACTCACTGGAACCTAAGTTTTGGGACACAGATCTTAAGGCAAGAGGCAGTTAACCTCATTCACCACTTTATGAAACGACCAGGATTCCTCCTCCTCTGCCTCCTTCACTAAAGGTTGAGAAAGGGTAGATGGCCTGAAGGGAGGAGGTACCACATTGGCCTGCTCCAAGTAAAACTCATTATCTTCAACGAGGATAGAAAGGACATCTGTATCCTGCACTCTCGCCTTGGAGGCAGGAATATGTGACACTGTGTCTCTCAGCTTGTGTGTGGGGGGGGGGAGACTTTGTGGGAGGAAAAACTTGATCTGGAAACTCCTCCTGCAGAGATAATAAACTGTTTAAAACAGTGGTCTCTAGTGATTTAGGGTGATTCTCCATCCGCCTAGAGCATGATCTCACTGCTATGTGGACAAGGTCCAGAAGTCCATGACTGCATGTAGGGAAAGGCCCAATTACTTCCCTGTGGAGTAAGGCCCCAAATTCCATAGGGATTAAGCAGAATAATAGGGAAGAGGGACACAGATCTGATCCCCTGCTCGAATCTGACATCAGTAAGTTGCTTTTAACTCCCCCATGGAGAGATGGGGAACCCAGCCTGATACATGAGTAGTTATGTCGGGCACTATACGGACAATGGGAATTACCATTACAAGACCCCCTGGACACGTATACGGGCAAGATTTATACTGACAAAAGATTGGGCCTGTATATGGACATGGTAAAGTTGAACATAGGTTGGGTTTGTATAGGGACAATAGGAATGATGATGTCACGGTACTGGACATTGGCAACAATGTTGCAAGGGGCTGACCTAAATTGAGCAGAACAGTGACAGCAGGGAAAAGAAAGCTATAACGCTTGGAGGGGCAGGACATATAACTTGATATAACGCTTGGCTGGACAGGAACCAACTTCCGTGCAGTACTGATCAACAAACATAAACATTGCCTGGCGGGGCAGGAACCCGCACTGTTCATACAAGAAAAACAAAAACATCGCCTGGCGGGGCGTGACATATAACTTGATATAATGCTTGGTGAGGCGGGACATATGACTTGATAGACATAGATATAAACAAAGAAACAAATACACAAACATAACACAAACACAAACACAAAACAAATACACACAAATATGGCAAAGAGAGTAAATCTTTTCGAGGCAATGGAGTGGCCCTGAAAAGGGCCTTTGGGTTTCTTCAATTTACTAATTTCCTCTTTTCCTCCACCAGCATCTTAATTTCTCCACCACATTTTTTTGTCTTCTTCTTCTTCATTTTTGTCCTCTTTCTCCTTCTCCTCTTTCTTCCTCTTCTCATTCTCCTCTTCCTTTTCTATCTTTTCGTTCCACGCTCTCATTTGTATTCTATCTTCTTCATCCTCTTTCTCCTCCTTTATCAGTTCTCTCAACCTTTCCTTCGTCTTCTTTAAATTGTTTATCTCCATTTTTAGACAGTGGAGACTATATGCACCATACTCCAACCTTATCAAAAATTCCTCCACCATCCCCAGGTCGTTCACAGCCTCTTGCAATCTCATCATCTTATTCAAATGGTTTGTCGCTATTTTGTGTTCAATGTTGAATGGCGCGAATGATGAACGCTGCACTTTATATCTCAAGCATGGACGTGAAAGAAAACATTCCCTCTTACTAACTATCCATATCACCTATCAAAAAAATCCACAGTGATGCGAGTGCTAATGTAAAATACATTTGTATACTAAATAACACAATAATATCAAACTCTGTGTTTAGAGACAAGGTTTTTTGTTTTATTGAGAAGGTTTTTTGTTAAGATATAAAACAAACACACAAACAAACGTACACAAATGCACACACACACACACACACACACACACACACACACACACACACACACACACACACACACACACACACACACACACACACACACACACACACAAACAAATGTGAACGCATACAAATACAAATACACACACATTAGTATAGGTGTTAGTGTTTATAGTCACACTACTCCATATTCACACAAATTGGCAACTTGATCAGTCTCTCTTTTCTAGAGATCTGGTTAGCCCTGAGAAGGGCTTTTTTTGTCAAACTTTAGATGCACCCAGTTAATGTTGACATCTCCCAGGCCGAGCACCACAGTCACATCGGGGGCTCGAGTCCTGCACCCAATGTATGTGCATGGTTGGGAGCGCAGAGGCGGGTTGAGTGGCCTCATCATCCCAGTCTTCACTTTGTGGGATGGTGAAGACTTCCCTCCATCTTCTTCTATTCCATACCTGGGGATGATGAGGTCTCTGTGGCTCTCGCTGTCTTTCTATCTCCTCCTCCCAGTTTTCTGTCTGGGGGACAGCGGCTCTTGGTACTGGTACTGGTAGTAGTAGCTGTGGTTGTTATTGACAAAGCTGTGGTGGTGCTGCTAGTGGCTGTGGAGGTGGCCTCACCTCAGGCTTCACCTCACACAGTGGTCTTAGCATAAGGTGAGGCAGGATTCTTTCCTTCTCTTTCTTCTTTTTTTTCTCTTCTTCTTCCTCTATCCTGGCACTTTCTGCAATGGCCTCCATGGCCAGCTCATCAACTATGCACCTGGCATACTCCAGGTGCATCTGAGGTTCCAGTAATTTGCTGATTCTGTCACTGTTGACTGGTCAATGTTGGGTAGCCAGACTGACGAACGCTCTGCTTTATGTCTGAAGCAGGGACATGAAGGAAAGCATCCCCTTACACAACAACCTCACAATACCCATATCATAACCAAAAAACACGGAACGCACAGACCTAAAAGAAACACTCACATTCATTTTTTACTTACAAACACACTTTATGATTACTCCTACATATAAAAAAACCTCACTATCTGACAAGTTAGGGAAGCCAAGTGTTTATAGGCACACTTCTATTTTATACTCACAAACACACATACACACACATTCACACACACACACTCTCTCTTACAAGCCAGAGAAATTAAGTCTTTATAGACACATTTCTATTTTTTAACCTACAAACACACAAAGACAGTCAAATATTTTGGCAATTTGACTAGTATCTCTTTTCTAGATTGTTGGGGTAGCCCTAAAAAGGGCTGTTTTTGTTGAAGGGGTTATGGCAATCTCTGATCGTCTAAGACTGCGTCCCCATCTGGCTGCAGGCTTTCCGACAGGATAGGGTCTGCTTCTGCAGAAAGAGCAGGAGAACTCCTTGGTGTCCACATGGCAGTCCACAAAGCCTCTGTCTGGCTCCTGCTGTTTATGTTGCTGCTGCTGCTTTCTCTGCTTCTGAAGTCTGTATTTCTCGGTCCACTCTTCTTGCTCTTTCTTGATTTTATCTCTGAAGACCTCTTCTATCAGGTCTTCATCCATCTTTTAACATCCTGACATTCTCTGTCTCATCAGGCTTGGGTATCAGGTTTTGCCTGATACAATGTAAATTCATGTAGGCTTCATTCAATTTAGCTAAATTAGAAGGCATCTTCATAGGTGGATGAGTCAACAATGGATGGTCAGACTGGAGACTGCATCGCCTTATGTCTCAAGCGCAGATGCGATAGAAAACATCCCTACGGTTTTTAGGGTAGGAACGCTATATAGCTTATCTTATGGTGAGGGATAGAGAGAAGTCAAAGAGCATATATTCACAGTGTTCATTTTTTGAAAACAAACCACCAACACTTTTTTCAAAACATAACATTTTTTATTCAAACAACAATTAACCAACATATAACAACAATTCATACAACATCAAACAAACTATTTTTGACAAGGTTGACAACACTGTGAAGTCAAGTTAGACTTCCACTGATGGAAGTCATTGGGCCATGGATGTACACTACGTTTCCTAGCTAAAGACAAAATATATCCATAACGGTCACAAAACCATCTATCTACTTTTTCATCGTTTCTAGAAGAGTCACAATCAAAACAAGTCACTAAAAATTCTAAGGGATATCCAAGACTGCATTGATGAAGAAAATACACACAATATTGTCCACACACCATAGAATCTGTGTCTTGTAATTTCACATTACTGAATCATGTCATCTGGGCATTTCTTCTCATAAAGTCAATGATGTCGTCTTCCAAAGGTGGTAATCCATACGAATCAAAATACTCCACACAACCATCTTTGGGAAATTAGATGGCTACCCAGAGGGTTCCTGGGAGATGACTGTCATCCGTGTTGATGACATAAGCTTGATGGTCTTTAGGTTTGTGATGAGGCAGTTCATTTTTAGCGCACACCACAGGATTCCAAGAAGCAGTGTACAAACTTTTGTTCAAAAGGTAATAAAGTTCCCAGTTATCCATTTTTTGTTTTGTTTTTTTTTTCTTGTTTTTCACAGGTAATGATAAGTCATCAATTCAATCCTGACTTTTTACTTGAAAATCTCTGACAAGTAACCGTTCATTTGCTTTGTCTCTGCATTCTGGGCTAAGAGAGCTTCGATGCAATAGATCTCTAGAGTAGTCAGTGGAGGACAGGAATGATCACGCAAGCCTTTATACCACTCATACAACACTGCTTCTTCCGAGATGAGACCCCAAGCATTCTCCAGATACTTGTCCTATTTTTCTTCTTGACTCATCATCAGACATTTATCGTGTTGAATTTGACTGGGATGATCGTTTTGACATCCACAGCAATCTTTCTTGGTCAATTCAGTAATTTTATCCGCCAGGTCTTTGGCAAAACAGGAGACTAAATGTTCTTCTTGTTCTGGCCATCTGGACATGACTATGTAATCTTCGTCTTTGTCTTTTTGGGTCGGTGGTTCTGCTTCCACGATATCCTCCCATTCCATTTCCAAAGATTCTCTGCCATTCAAAGAGGGATAAGAGCCTTCCATAGCTTCTAATAATCTAGAATGACTTCTCTCAACTATTGATTTCTATGGTATTATCAAATTCAGCATACAGGATGACGTTCAGCATTTCATCAGGCTCTCGTTTAGCAAACTGAAGTTACACACAAATCTGGCGTGATTTTATAGGGTGGAAATATCCCTTGTAGCTGCCTTGCTCTGGTGTGAAATCAAAAGCGTAACCTCCTGCATAATCGTCATATGTAATGCCGTGACTGGTGTTAGTCCCTAACTGTCCCATGGCTTCATACAGGGGCAAGTACGATCTCAAGTAATTCTTCTCAACACCAAACTTAGGTTCAAAGGGTCTGGTACACAAGGTCTTGCCATCACGACTGACTTCGATTTTGGACACATTGGAGTGTTGAAACTGGAAAGGATTTTCCTCATAGGCTCCGTTGAAGGCTTTGATGGTGACGATGCCAATGATTAAACATTTGGGTAACTGTCCTTGGAACAGATGATCTTCAATCATGGATAGGTGTCCTCTGCGAATGGTGAAGGTTTTCACTTCCACGCGTCGTATCGGATACTTGGCAGTCGTTCTGCTCAAAGTGTGACTGATGTCGTTTCCCACTTTAGGTAACACTTCCACTCATCGCATGTAGAGTCGGACTTCTTCGATTTTGGTTTTGAAACCAGTATCAGCTCTGGCCCTCAAATGGAAAGTGGCACTGCTGCGATTCAATCTGAGAAGGATATCCACGCCGTTCAGCAAATACTTCTCTTGTAACCACATATCCAAATGCAACGATCCATCAGTTCTAAGCTACGTCCCTCTTTGATTTTCTGTTTATGTTCCTTGTATCCCTCATTTTTAGTATCTTCAGTATCTCTCTCACCAGTTATTTTGTTAAATCGGCCTACTGTGTCAGGTTTCCATACCATGCAAGCATCCAGATGAGTTTTCTTGGCCTCTTTTCCGTACGTCAAGAGATTTTCCAGGTATGCTAGGCAAGGATAAGTATCCATGCTACTAATGAACAGTTTGTTATTCAAGTACAAATCCACTTCGCTAAACAAGGAATGCATGAAATTGTTGACAGGGGCTACATTATCTCTGTCGGCTATATTGTTACCGTTCGATTGGTTACTTTGACATTCAAGTACAAGTAACTGCTATTCAGATTGATGTAATCTTCACGCTGTTCTTTGATTTCAAACTCAGTGGGAGCTGAATCTGTCATAGAGGAGACAGGATGAAATTCTCCCCATTGGGATTCTTGCATTGTCATCATAGTGGGCAACATGGCAAACAGATCCAGTTCCGACTTGAAACATGCATAAGACTCTTGGTGCATCATTTTTTCTTTCACTGTTTCTTTAAAAAAATCAAAAACGTCTAAGTCTCAGACGGTTCTTCTTTTCTTGGTCATCTTTCTAGCTCTGGGGGTGTGAAGTCCTCTGGAGGGGTGTCTTCGTCATCGTCTCTTTCTGCCCTGTCCTTGCTGTAGCATCAGGGAAGCAGGAATGACTGACTCGGCAGCATCCAGGGCATTTATAGTTGTTTCTTGTCGACCCAAAATGTCTTTTTGAAGTAAGACATTTTTGCCTGCTCTCAAGAAAGCTTCTTGGTGGTTTTGTTTGTCGATGATGACATTTTGGAGAAATTCTTTGCCTTGCATCAAAGCGGCATCTTTCAAGGGGTGCAATCCTCATGTCACCATCGGTTTCAAAATGGGTGCCACCGAACGAAATGCCGATTTCAGCATATCTCCTAAACCATGTCTTCGCTGTCAAGCAATGCCTTGGTACACAGGATATATGACTTACAAGTTGTTAGAGAATCATTTTGGAAATGGAGTTTCACTGTCACTTTCCCTTTGGTGAATGGAATGTTTTGTCCCATATCTCCTTTTACAGTAATGTTGACAGTATCGAAATACGACTTACTGATGGGCAAATAATGAGGCTGTACAAATTCGTGGTGAACGTGATAGGTGTTTCCACCTTCCTCATCAGCGTTCATGACAGAATCCACTTTGAAATGAATGACATGCAGAAATGGTACGGAGGTGGGTCCCACCATGTTGTACTCCACCACATCGGACTACACAAAAATCAAATTTAATCCTTGGTTCAGTTCTACCGGGAAACGAAAATACTGTGCAAAAGAATCGTTGTCATAAACGATTGGTAATTCATTATTCTTGATCTTATTCACCCTCAATTGACTGTCCCCACCCAATATGTCTAACAATTCAGGACAAAATATAATGGACACGACTTTGCTCTCCGAAAATTGCATAAGTAAGTGACGAGCCACTTTGTTACTCCATCTTGACACTTTGTCTTTTTCTCTCCAAGGGTTTACCAAACACTGCCTTGAATCTGTCAGCAATTGTGTTCACCAGATGTTGACTGCTAAAATAATAGCCTGGGTGAATTATTATGTTATTGGTGATTGTTTTAGTCACAGAGTTCTCTGTTTTCCCAGTGGCATTTACAATTGGGTTTTGATTCAAGAATTTTTTTAATTCCTCATCATGAACTTCGACGTAAAAATGTTCAGATTTGGAAGGACATTTAGCTACTTCACAATGGGCTTCGTGATCCACTTGGATGGCCTGAGGTAATTTGGCTGTGAAACACCATAATGTGTTTTTGGGAAACACCTCCATGGAACTGTCACTGGGTAATGTTAAGTAAAATTGGTTGTTCATAATTCCAGAGTTCTGCTGTCCGAGGTGTCACTCAAAGGATGTCTAAAAGAGGATTGTTGTCGTTGTTGTTTGGGTGGTGACTGCTGGGAGAGTGATTGACATTGGGTTCAAGTCTCCCTTCTTACCATCAGAAGAGTATTTCAGGGAAGGATTGGGGAGAAGGTAACCGATGCAACTGCTCAGTAAAATAGTCCACAATTGTTTGTCTCCTTGTTGCAAACTCAAATTGGCAATGGCTGCACCGATGACACAATACACCACAAAAGATTTGGCAGAAGAAGACGATTTGTGTTTTAGGCACACATTCTCCACACCACACCCACAAGGGTTGCTTTTGTAGATCTTGCATAGAAGAACTTGGTGAAGGAGTGGCTGAGGCTGTGTTGAAGGGCATGATGGTCACTTCTTTTTATAGTCGATGACTTGAGAAGTGTCGATCCACAAATCAAAACTGGTAGGATATCTTTTCCAATGTACTTTGACTTCTTTGACACGTCGTTTTCCCACTTTACAGGTTCTTTGATTGAGAATGCTTTCGATGTCGTACACTTTATCTTCTGTTTGGTCACGTGTTGTAACTCGGGCAAGTAAAACATTCCTTTTAACACTTCCACGTTCATGTCTTCCAATTTATAGATGGCAGGATGATGGCCACGCGCTTGTCCAGTGACACAAAACAATTTGGTGGTCCAGTTGGGTTAGTAACCTTTGTCGATAGTGCATTTGGTTTCGCCAATGCGCACCCAATCTCCCGTCACCAACACTTCACCTTTTTTGAGGACAGTCACAGTTGGGGACATACCAAACAGGCGCTCAAAGACGGTCACTTCACTGTTCGGAGTCACTTCTTAGGGGGCACATCCGATGCTCCAATGGTAAGATTGATTGTATGCTTTGACCAGGTGTGGTAAGATGTTGATGTACTTGAGAGTGTGTTGATGCGTAAAATATTTCCACATGCGTTCTTTCAAGGTGTGCTGAAAATGTTCCATTATGCTGGCTTTGGTTTCAGGATTCTCGATGGTGAAACAATGAATGTCTCATTTCTGTAATTCTTTTTGGAAAGCTTGCTTCAGAAATCCAGTGCCTTTGTCAGTTTGCCATCGAAGAGGGTGATGACCACTTTGTTTCAACACCAGTTTGAGGGCTCGCACTAACTCTGTGCTCGATTTGGAAGTCAATGGCATGACCCAGGCAAATTTGGAAAAGACGTCGATGACACAAAACAAATATTTGTAGCCACGATTGTAGGTGGCCAAATCAGAGACATCGGCTAAATCGGCTTACCATTGATGAACGATATCATCCACTCGGGTGCGATTTCTGGAAAATTTTCATCGAATGGGTTTGTGTAAGGTGTATGTGGCTTGTTCTTGTAACCATCATTACACTCGAGGTAAGCGGACAGTTTTCAGTCAGGTTTTGGCAGCACGATACAATTTCTGAACTCCTCCGTATCCCGCAGGATGGGCTGGATTGTAGTAAATGCTGGCTAACACATTCTTCATCAGGACATTTTTTAAAATAAGGCACCCACTCTTCACAGATGCTACTTTTGAAGGGACGAGGTGGTGGTTTGGAAACGGCTTTACGTGTTCGATGTGCCATGGGAGTAGAAGTCGAAGGTAGTGGTGGTTGTGGCAGTGGTGGTGGTAATGGGATGGCTTTTGTTTTGCTTTCTTTTTTTACTTCTGGTTTCCCTTCTTTCTTTTTCACTTCTGTTGAAGGAGGAGTGGACATCATCTTTTTAACCCAAGCTTTAAGTTCTTCTCCTTGGGGTGTGGGGGAAGGGGTCAACAAGGACGCTGCAATCTTACTAGGGATGGGAGCTGCTGACGGTGTTTGAAAGACTTCTCGTACCTGTTCTTCCTCAGGCATCCATGGTGCTGCATCTGATGGACTTTTCATCAGGGTCTTAAAATCTTTCAGAGTCGGTGGAGCTGTTTCGTCTAAAGCTTTCTGGTGAATGAGTTGAAGTCGTTGCAACACTTGACCATACCGTGGCGATTATTCCGTTTCTGACAAATCGCTGTGATCCATCAACGATTGCAATTAGTGTTGTAACTGGGACATCTCGGTCAAATGAGGATTGGGAGGTAAATGCAGGGTCCGTTGGTCTTGCTAATGATGGAATTCCATCCATCGTTTGTAAGGCGCTAAAGTCAGTTTTCGTCCTTCCATCGGATTCCAAAGATCACATCGGAGATTTTTTGATCCAAGAGGTTCCTTTTATCTTCTTGATCCTTTTAATCTTTGAGCCATTTGTGAAGCAGCAGCTCCCACAAGTGATGTAATTGCTGGTATCAATGTGGCTTTTAGAAAGGGTGCAAACAACAGGTGCACAAATCCTCCAAGTTGCACCATCTTTTTCTTTTGATGGATGGGTATTTTCTTCTTGACCATTCTTGATGCTTAGCTAAGCATTCTTTCTGATGTGGAGACAAAGGTATCATTCCTTTCAAGACTTTCAGACAACATTTGCACATGGTATCGATGACGTCTTTGGAGGCGGTTTGAATGATTTGTTTTCACATGGGTGGAGGGGCTTTGGACAGGACGTACAAAACGTCCCAATGTTTGGCTAAACGAGGAGGCAGTCCTTTCCTTTTCTTTCCTATAGGGGTAGAAGAAGGATGGCTTCTAGGGGGTGACATCTTTGTTTCGGAGCACACACAAAAAATACACTGACGTCGATGGCTTTGGCACATGCCCTTTTATCTTATTTTTTGGAGTAGGTCGAAGGGTGTGCAACCAGTCTTTTTGGCAACCTTATTGCTTCGTCAAAAATGTGACGACTTTTTTTCCTACATCACCAAACAATCCTCCCCTTTGGTTGCTCCTCTTTTTCTTTGAACAATGGATTTTTTTCTGGGGTAAACGTCGATGCTTAGCTAAGCATTTTTTCGGATGCAGGGTCCAACGACGAGACTGTCTTTTTCTTTTTCCTTTTCCCTTTTGGACAGGAGAACGGCGATGGCAATGGTGTGCACTTCTGGTGGGTGACATCTTTGTTGGTTCAGGAGCACACACAAAAAATGCACTGACATCAATGACTTGGCACACACCCTTTTATCTTATTTCTTTTGGGTGTAATTTTGGATTATTTTTGGAAAACCAAACTGTTTGAACACATGTTCTACCATTCCGGTGCCAAAACATCCTCTCCTTTGGTTGCTCCTCTTTTTCTTTGGATGATGGTGTCTCTTTTGGGGTAGATGTCGATGCTTGACTAAGCATTTTTTTGGATGCAGGGTCCAATGACGAGACTGTCTTTTTCTGTTTCCATTTCCTTTTCGGACAGGAGAACGACGATGGTAGTGGTGTGCACTTCTTTTAGGGGACAGGTTTTGGCGTTCAGGAACACAAAAACACTGACACCCATTGTTTCCCCAGGTCTTTTTTTAATACTGGAATGCGTCACCATTGATTGTCGTTACGTTGTATTAACCTGATGACAGGCATCACGCGTCATGGAGGGGTTCGCAATGGACTAAATCAGGACAGTTCTTGCTTGGATGAATCCAGTAAACTCTGTAACATGCCCGATCTCTCTTGGACTTTGATTTTGGGGGCAGCTACTTTGTGAGCAGCTGCCACAGCAGCTAAAGAAGAGGAAGGTGTCACCGCTGGAGGAGAAGTTCTTAGAGACACAGGTTTCCATTTTTTCATCAAATGGGGAAGAATGGGTATCAGATTGGGTTTGGCTGGCATCACCATTAATGGGGAAGTGGAAGAACCTGAGGCTGCTGGAGACGTGGTCACCATCGCTGCAGGTTGCGGATTGGGAATGTAAGATTGCGCCCAGATTGTAGTGCCCTCTTGCGTGTAGAAGCTGTTTTCTGGGGTCTTTTTTGGGGACTTTTCTTTTTCTTTTTGTGGGGACTTTTCTTTTTCTTAGGCTGTGACCTGGTCTTGACACCACTGTTCTTTTTCTTCTGGGTGCGTTGGGGTCAAGGAGTGACTTTTCTTCTTGGGGATGACTTTGGGGGCATTGGGATCCCATTTTAAGAGGGAGCAAATGATGACACCTCCTCAAGAACTGCTACCTCCAGGTTTCAAAATGATTTGCTTTTTGGCTTGAGTGTCAATGCGGGGATCTGCCAGTTGCATCAAGGCCACTTTGTTTCTCTCAAAAAAAGCGTTTTGGTTTGATGTGGAATGTGAATGATGCCTTGCATTAATTGACATGCTGTCACCGTAAACCATCGTAAGACTTCTTTGAGACTGGCTTCTAAGACACGAGCACGTATTTGTGGATTTTTTTCGCAACTGATGCTGTACAAGGCACGAATCATTTTGACGGGAAGATGAGACTTAAGGGATGTCATGTTGACGATGTGTGAGACAGACCAAAAGTGACTGAGGTTTTTATAGATTTTTTTTGGTTAAGTCGATGGGGACGTGTACATGACAGGCCCTCCATCATGGCACCAGTGGTTTAACGGATGGGTATGAAATGGCAAATAATCGGGGTGGGTGGATTTTAAACCCATGAGTAAATAGGCATGTGGGGCTTGAGTAGCATCGTCGTATGCATGAGTCAGCCAAGGTGTTCCTAACTGTTTGGCTAACACTTGCACTTGCGATTTATCTCTAGGGCTTTTAAATGAGACCACGTAATGAGCATTGAGACTAGTCGTGCGATGGGCTTTACTTTCTTGAAACAAATTTTGGGTGATGTAAATGACACTGGCATTACGATGATGCCCTTTGCATGTAAACCACAGTTTAATTTCTTCTTTGTCTTCTCCTAACATGTTGTCGAAGATGACCAGATGAGTTTGACTGGGGTCAGACACGATCCCGTTGTCTTCGCCAGGAATGCCTTCCACAAACACAATGGAATCGCCTTGACTTTCTCGCAGGAGGCTGTACGCCGATTGCCACTCTTTGTAACACCACACGATACGCTGAGGTGAACGATCAATCAAATGATGTTTATGTTCGATCAAACGTTTGACAAATTCGGTTTTGCCTGAACCACTGGGTCCAGCAATTAATATGTTAAAGGGATGACAAAGATACAAAGCCTCCCAACTGGAACGATCTAAGTTTTCGTTGATGACCTTGAGAGTGGAGGAAGAGGGAGCAGAGACAGCAGAGGTAGATATAGTGTAGGGAATGTCATTTTTGACACGAAGATAGAAAAGACAAGAGGTTAAGTAGATCGATAAAACACACATCAAAACGATCAAAGTGGAATATAAACAAGTCACTGTAAAACATGTCTGGTGACAAAGGTGTGGTGTCCTAGGGACAGTTTGTAATGTTCTTAGAGTCTCTACACTTGGTAGTGTCACAAAGGAGTACTCCCTGAATGGTCTTTCGGGAATGTCGATGACAGTCCTGTCCTGAATAGGGTGGTTTTCCTTGGTGTCGGGTTCTTCTGGCACTGTGACTAACACAGGTTTAAAAGTTACTTTTTCACTGAACGTTCGACTTTATAATCACAAATCTTGGGCATAATTTGCCACTTCTTTTGTCCAAGCCTCAAAACCAAAACTTTTCCAGTCATGTACATCTGACCTGTGAGGGTGTAAGTCACAAGCTACACACACATTGTCGTAAACATCTTCAGTGCCTAAAAGTTGACGAATCTTTTTTCCCCATAGAGGTTGAGAAGTATCGAGATGAAAGCGCAAGGCTTTTAACAGAATGAATCTCTCGTGTACATTTAAAGGTACCACTCTCATAGTTTTGGTGGTACTGTGAGGTACTGTTCGTAAAGAGTCCACAAATAATCGGCTGGTAACCGAAATCCCAGAAACCAAGTCACTAAGACACACACCACACGTCGGCCCCAATTCAATGGACACAGTTCTCATAATAAGTGTTGGTAATCCTCCACAATTTGAATAGTGTCATTGATTTCCTTCCATGGAATCTGTTGTATCACAACTGATAAAGGTCATGGCATGGTAGCCAGGTTTTATACCCTCTTTTGTTGAAAGAATAAAAATAGTGTCCTCCAAGAATCAGTAATCGCTGGGTTGTGGCCAATAGCCTCGTCTATATTTGTGACTTAAGTAGTGTCCTCCCATAATCAATCTTCGTTTACTTTGGAAAAGAGCATAGTTTGAAAATGGAGAAATGATTCTGAGTTTGCATTTCACTTGCATTTTGACAAACTCTCGGTATATGCGTTCTCTCAACTCTAGAGGCAAACCACGAATGTTCTCTTGTATAGTATGCATCCAGAGATTACTGAGGCCGTCCCACTAAAGGTAGGTAGTGACAGTGAGGAGCCCATCGAGCAGGTAAGCGGAATCTTTCTGTTCCCATTGGTGAAGTGACACACCGCAACTAAAGCACTTGACTTTATCACCTTCGCCTAAGTAGATAAATCTGACTCTGGCTAATTTTCAGGGGTAGCTCCTCCAGATATTTAGGCCATTTTCCTTGGAAGGTTTGGAAACGACTTTCAAAGTCGCAGTATTCATACAAACGCACAGGGAACGAATATTCTTCTTTCCCATGTTCATTTCAATGAGGGTACGGTGAAATCCATAGGAGTTTGCTCAGGGTTGGATGACATCGGTAGGGTGGTAGACGCATGGTTTTGCGTAGAGGATGACATTGACAATGAAAACCAGTAAAGAGTCCATGATAATGAGTAGCGTCACTTTCACATCCATCAGGTTTGACACGCACAGCATCACTTTCCATGGTAGGTATGGTAGTAGTAGTCTTAGCAAAGTTTCCATGATGTGGTACTGAATTGCTGAGGCCACAGCGTACGGCATCACTGACATCGCAAGGCACAGCATCGCACTCCACTTCAGAATCACCAAACCTGAATGGTGTCAGTTTAAAAATATTCATCTTTCTTGTTTGGTCTTTGAAGTTACAATGAACTATCGGTCTTGGACACTTTCACCTTTTATATGCTGACCAATATCGTTATGTCTGTACGTTAAAGTGAAGTGGTAGGGAAGCCGCACTTGCTTCTCGTACACGATTTGATACAGTTTTTCGAAGGGCCGACTGACAATTTGGTGTGTGGGTAAACGTGCAATATTATAGAATCTTGTCGTTGGGGTGTTCATCCGTCCAGGCTCATAAACACTCTCCTTTGATGTCAAGGTGTCGGTGACCCAGGCGATCGATGTAGATCCAACTGTCCATGTCAAATACTGCACACGGTCTCCAAACAGCTCTAAAGCTTCGTATAATTTTAAGTGAGCATGGACTGTCACGTAGGCCGCAAAGATGACATTTCCAAATTCGTCGGCCTCTACAAAGTCCAGTTCTTCTTTATAACTGACCAGGATCAAGTCATCACAAAGGACATCCTCGTGTTTCATGGTTTTAGTTTTGTCGTGAATCATTGGACAAATACTCTGTCTTGGGTAAACACGGCCGTTGTGCCATTTCGCCCCACAAGCAATTTAACATTGCTTTGGCAAACGATCGCCTTCCTTCGTATTTCTCCACGTGGTTTAAAGTGATGCCTTCCTGCTCCCAGTATTTCTCTTTGAATTTCTCTTGTCTTCGGGAGTGTGACACCAGGAAGGATAGCCACTGGCTTCTTGTTTCAGTTTCAAAAAGGCATCCACATAGTCTGCGAAAATGCCTTTCTGAGACTTGTCACCCTTGTGGTATTTTTCTGTCTTGGGAAAGTGGTAAATTTTGTACACTTCTAACAATTGGTATCCCATGTCCAGAGCTTTAAACAATTCCACACTGACCAACGTTCCCATCAAGGTGCATTCTTCCTGGGTGTGCTGAAAAGGTTGGTCTTGGTTGCATGTTTCGGCACAAGCATGGCACAAGCTAAACATCAGTTTTCCTTGGCAATGGTGAGGTAAAACAAGATGGTACAAGTCAGTGAGAGGCAAGACTTTGCACTCGATCAATCCTTTGTATTGTTGAATGTGTTCCATGTCGATGTGTTCCATCAGCAACTGTGGGTGCCCTGTGGGAAAGTGAGGATATTTGCACACATAAGGATACGGCGAACACATGTCCAAGTATTTGATTTCTTCTCCTTTCTCCTCGTCAGCATGGTACAGCAAACAGGTGGCATTCGTCCGTCCTCCGTACAAACTATCTCAAGGGTTCAAAGGGTCCACCAGCTTGTAACTTTCCATGATACGTTTAAACTCGGGATCGGTTTTCAAATGGTGATCATAATCTTGTTCCCACATTTCCACCACTTGGTATCCTTGCCGTTCTACCTTCAAGCACTGCTGACAAGTGGCCTCACACAAGTCTTCCATAGTACGTTGCAAAAACTGATTTTTAGTGTCATGTTGAGGGTAGCAGATGGGACATCCGTGCAATAAGCAACTGTTAAACTTGTACACAATCTTAGGGTTTTCTAAGTCCCAGCCATCCACTGAATAAGTTCAGATGGTCGTTTTGCCTCCACCGTTTCGGGCGTGTTGGATCTATTTGTCTTCCTTGTCGCACATGTAATGTAGCCATCGTAGGGCTTTGACTGAGTACTGATGTTTGACAAAGTTCATCGTTTGAGGCCAGATGACAGCCAGGGTCTTTTCGGGCATGAATCATTGCCAGTACACTAAGGAACACGCTCTGGCAATGGTGCAGGTTTCTTTCAAAGGATCGATCCCTCCGTGCTCCATAAACAGTTCTCATAATTTTCCACAGCAACGCCATAAAATGTCCACGTCAGAACGACAATACTTTAACATTTCTTCCTGAAAGTCGAAGGGGTCAGAGGAGTGAGAGTGGTACCAAGCATAGAAAGTTTCTCATTGTTTAGTGTGCATGTTGTTGGGGTCGTAGTAGTGAGCATCACGTAAATGGGGTAGAACGGAGTGTTGATTGGCTTCGGTATTGAAAAAATGTGGAAAATAGCCTTTGGCCATTTCTGTCATTCCAAACATTTTAGGCATTCGACTCAAAGGCATGGCCAAATAATTCATCGAATCTTTAAACTGCACTTGTCCCATTTGCAAGGAAATGATTCTGACTCCGTTCAAGTCACTTTTGGGCCTTCTGTGCTTTGTTCCATATAGTATCTGAGAAGAAACTGTCCATCGTATTCCGAGAAATTGTGAGCCATCACCGTGGCATGGCGATGGCAATCTCCGTAATGTTTGATGTCCTCTGGGCTCCACATCTCGTTGATGGGGTCTAAGATCCATTGGGCAAAATCAACCAGTGTGTTGAACCCTTGAAAGATATTTTCACATTGTCCAGGAATCTTGCTACAGTGCGGGAAATGACTAAAGATAGGTTCTTGGATGCACTTCTCGCACGCTCGATAAGCCCCGCAGAAATTAGGAATGTGAATGCTAGTTTCTTGCATGCATTTGAAATAGAAAAAGATGAAATTTCCTTTCTTCTGGTCCTCTTCCTCCTGCTGTTTGTAATGGTATTTTTGAATGAAGTATTCGTGTTCCAAGTCCACGATTTGGCGACAAATGTGACATCGCTTCTTTCCTGGACATACGTGCGCCTTGGCATTATTGGTACGTATGCCTTGTCCACAAGTAGGGCACAATCTCAGGAGTTGACAAGCACATTTCTGCTGTGAACCTTGCGTCTTCAGATGTTGTTGGTAACAGGCAGGACTGGAACACTTGCGCTGACAAACTGGGAAATGCACTCGTGGTTGTCTTTCGTCAAGACAGGGTTTAGAGGCCAAAGATCCCTTACATTTCGATCCACAATGCTTGTGTTGCTCTCGATTGTTATAACCATAGTCACATTTCTCACAGTAATAACCGTATCCCAGGTATGCAGTGCTACTGGTAATGGCATCAAAATGTTCATCGTGATGATAGACGTGAATGTATTTTCCGTCTTTGAAATCTCTGCCTCGAAACAACAGAGGTCCGCGCACGTCTTGAGGGTGTACTTTCAATGTGTAGCGTGAAGCCAAGACGTCTTTGCAATTTTTGCATTTCAGGAATGCCACAAGTGGTGTCTTTGGATATCCCGGCTTGCTGCAAAAGGAGTTCTGCTTCTCTTCGTTGTTTGGCTCGGCTAGATTTCTGCATAGTTTGCCAGGCTCTTTTCCATTCTGCCGTGTCGTTCTTGTCGGCATACGTTCGTCCCACCACGATGGCACGGGCTAAACACATCTGGTCTTGAGGATTGTTAATTCAGACAAGACTCTTTTGGTGCTGCGAAGATTGTCTGCCAATAACAGCTTTCTGCGTCCTGTCCCTTAGGGAAGAGACACGTGGGTCATGAACAGTGTCGCTTTTCCATCGGTGATGTGAAATTTGTCGTTGGATTGTTGTACGTGTTGAATCTTGTCCATGACTTTGGAAGGTGTCAATTCTGCCGGGCTGCTAAACTCGATCCAAACGGGGGACTTCAAACTGTCATGATGAATAGAAAGTCTCAAGCGATCGTCTTCTTTGGCTTGACATTGCTGTTTCAATGTGGTTAACAAAGAATCCCACACATCGGTGATGAACCCTTCTGCTTTCTCCAACGGTACGTCGGACTTGAAAACTTTAAACTTCACTGTGTACGTGTAAGCTGTAGTTCTAAATTTTCTAGAGGAGCCTTTGTCGGTCTCTCGAATGTGAAAGTACTTTTCAGGCTTTACTGTTCGTGATGGACTTTGACTTGGTGAAGACTCTGTGGGTCTGGATTCTGGTTCACTCATCTCATCTTCAAAATCGCTGGCATGAATTTGAGCCAAGACTGCAGCTACTGTGCGAGGCGATAAATCACGTTTCTGCCTCCTACTTTCTTCTCCTTTCTTTACGAAATGATACGATCGTTTCATCTTGACTGCAAAAAGTCAAATGACTACATTTGAAACGCCATGGGCCCCTATATATCCATGTCAGCCTCAGTGTATATGTAAAGGGCTGGTGCCTTCTCTCTCAGTATTCATTTCATTCTCAAGCCGATCAGCACGATGGAAGAGCCCACACAGATCGAACTTCTGATTAGAGCTTTGCGAGGTGTCATAAGAAAGTTTTCTTCAGACAAGCCGACGGACTACTCTCCCTCCTTTCGAGATAAAAGTCAAGATACTTGCTATATCTGTCAGAAGAAAGGGCATTGGGCTACAGAATGTGCAGACCGTCCAAAAAGCAAGACCGGTATCAAAAGAGACAAAAGTCAAGATACCTGTTATCATTGTCAAGAGAGAGGATATTGGTCTTCAGACTGCCCTAAGAAATAACAGGAGGAGGAGGAAGTGAAGGAAGAAAAAGAGGTACCCTCGGCAAAAGAAGAACCCCGACACGTTCAGAGAGAGAAGAGAGAAAAGAAAAGAAGACGAGAAAAAAGTCAGGAAGAAGAGGAGGAAAAAACTGTGAAAGTGACGAAATTCAAGAAAACAGAGAGAGTGAAAGAAAAAAGACAGAGAAGAAGTCTATGAACTTTTTAAAAAAAAGTGTTGTGTTGTGTTTGTGGCATTGAATTGTAAATATTTGTAATAGAATAGTCCAGACTGAAAAAATTAAGTGTTTCATGGTTTTGATTGTTTAGAATAAGGGCCTACACTCACGCACTCACACACGTATATCATGGAGCAAACAAGATATGGGTGTGTTTTTCTTCTCTTCCTTCGTTTGTGTAGATAGTAGAATGTGTGTTATATGCGTTCGCGTACGTTTGTGTGTATAGTATGTATGGTGTGTTTTATGCGTTCCCGTACGTTTGTGTGGATAGTAAGTATGGTGTGTTTTATGCATTCGCTTTCGTTTGTTTGGATAGTATATGTGGTGTGTTTTATGCGTTCCCGTACGTTTTTGTGGACAGTAAGTATGGTGTGTTTTTATGCGCTCCCGTACGTTTGTGTGGATAGTAGGTATGGTGTGTTTTATGCATTCTCATTTGTTTGTGTGGATAATAAGTTCAGGGCCACTCCACTGCCTCGAAAAGATTTATTCTTTCTCGCCTAAAAAAAAAAATTTAGTTGCTGTATAATTTATTTTTAACTCCCATAAACATTACTCTCTTACCTAAAATAGGGGCCCCGAGTGGCCGAGTGGTCTAAAGCGCTCTCCGTTACGGATCATTGCCATCTCACCTCTGTCTGCGTGGGTTCGAGTCTAAGATTCGGCGAATGTGGATATGTGAGAAAGCTTGCCAGTAGCTTCTCGTGGGTCGGTGGTTCTTTCCGCGGATTTCCCAGTTTCTTCCTCCACCATTAATACTGGCCGCCATGTATAGCCTATCTTGTGCTGAAAATGGCGTTAAATCCTACAACAACAACAACAACTTACCTAAAATATTTTTTGTCGGTTGTGTGTTTTGGGTATGGTATATTGATGTTCATCAATCAATGGAAACGACCGCGAATGCATAAAACATACTATACTATCCACAGACTCGAACGCAAATGCATAAAACTTTGTATAGAAATGAAACAGGTGACACGAACGCGAATGCATAAAACATACTATACTATCCACAGACACGAACGCGAATGCATTAAACTTTCTATTGAATGAAACAGGTGACACGAACGCGAATGCATAAAACATGCTATACTATCCACTGACACGTACGCGAATGCATAAAACATGCTATACTATCCACTGACACGTACGCGAATGCATAAAACATACTATACTATCCACTGACACGTACGCGAATGTATTAAACTTTCTATAGAAATGAAACAGGTGACACGAACGCGAATGCATAAAACATACTATACTATCCACTAACACGTACGCGAATGCATAAAGCATACTATACTATCCACTGACACGTACGCAAATGCATTAAACTTTCTATAGAAATGAAATAGGTGACACGAACGCGAATGCATAAAACATACTATACTATCCACAGACACGTACGCGAATGCATAAAACGTTGTATAGAAATGAAATAGGTGACACGAACGCGAATGCATAATCATACTATACTATCCACAGACACGAATGCGAATGCATAAAACATACTATACTATCCACAGACACGAACGCGAATGCATATAACTTTGCATAGAAATGAAACAAGTGGCATGACGTCACGGTACTTGCTACATTGTTGCAAGTGTCCAGTACCGTGACGTCACCCTACCTGACCCATTCCTATTGTCCCTATACAAAATTCCCATTGTCCGTAAACGATCCCAGGGTTTTGATTTTGTCCGTATAAATCTTGTCCGTAAACGATCCCAGGGGTGTCTGTAATGCATTTTCCCATTGTCCGTAAAGTATCCCCATTAATTACTGACATAGATGTATATTTGTGATAGTTTAAAAATTTTCAATGGCTAAACTTCGACTTGGGGAAGGGATTATGTCCTATCTTTCATTTTGCTGGGGGATTTTGTTTTGAGGGTGGGGTTGTTTGTGTGGGCTATTGGACAATTCGGCCCAAACACAATTCGGCCGAAGACAATTCGGCCCAACTTGGACCGAAAATAAAACAATTCGGCCCAACTTGAAAGACAATTCGGCCCAACTTGAAAGACAATTCGGCCCAACTTAATAATACAACTGACAATAGTTTTAATAAATATTTATTTTTAAAAGGAAATAGAGGATCTCAAATGGGTAACGATTTAATATTGAATTTATGAAACGAGTTGAATAATGTCTAGCTTTTGCTAGCCTTGGCGAGCAAAAGCTGGATATTATTTAACGAGTTTCATAAATTTAATATTAAATCATTACCCATTTGAGATTCTTTTTATCACGTAGTTTTATTTCAGGGGAAATTATTTAGATAGAAAGAAGAACGAATAATTTCGTTCATTCTGACAGACGTAAAAAGTAGTCCCAAACAAAGTTGAAATAGTAAAAGTATATTATACATTTTTGATAACTATAAATCAAAGAATAAGCGTCCTTCGAAATAAACAGAACATTTTACAAAAGACAAAACATTTGTCAACACAAATTGTCCACTGCGTGTGATGTCACATTGTTTGATACGGTGTACAGTACCGGTTGTGTTGGCCTACACAACAGTGACAGTGTTTACGTTGAAATTTTCCACATCACAACTAAACGTTACATTGTTGCGATATTTTTGAGAGAAGATTACTGGATGCAGAAATACACATATTTACTGCAATGTATTTGTGACCGGATATTTGCAGTATTTCATTTGGAACATTGGATTGTACAGAAGACGTAAACAAATCTCTTTTTGAGTCGGACTTGCATTACATATTTACCGCGTAAATATGCTGTGGATGGATAAAGTTCTGTCAGTTGGGGAGACCGGTTTATGTCTACATTCTTCTGTGACCAAAGGTGAGTTTATTTACTTCAGTAAGTTCACATTTAAACCAAGCTTGTATATAGGGTGGATTCCATTCTATAGATATGCCGCCCATTCATCCCCACCCTCGTTATCATCTAAACAATAGCTTCACTTGTTGTTATTGTTCTTGTCTTGGGGGTTTTCCATTTTTCATGTTATGATATGTTATACATGACATAACAAACCCCTGTAGGGGTAAAATGGCAATATTGAGACTGGACGAGACCAGTTTTTCCAATTCCCTTTCGCGAGTCGAATCAAAAAATGGCGGCCAAAAATGTTCATTCAAAACAAACAATTCCAGAAGGCGAGGTTAAAAAAGTTTTCCCACGATCGCAGTCAATCAGTAAAGAGAATACTGCACAATAATTTCATGGGCTTATTTGGACCAATCAGAATCACATAAAGTGATATGTTCACACGTATAATATCAAAAATATGAAACTGCACACACTGTAGGAAAAGTGTACCGACTATGTGATAAATACTCAATAAGAAATACTCAGTAATTTATAACTTATATATGCGTAAGTTAACTAAGACAAAATATTTTTGGACAATTCTTATATAATTTGTTTTTTACCTTGCTTTAGGTAACTGAATTATTTTTTTTTTCTTTTGGGATATAATGTGTGTAATGTATGAAATAAAGGGAGGTCACCTTTTCCTTTCTAGTACTTATTTTGTTTTTCAAAGTGAGAACGAATATCAATGATGTACAATAAATAGTTCCTACCTGTGAACGTGTGCACTGGTTTGAGAACACCGTTTCATTCTCAATTTAATTAGTTTGTAAAATAGAATAGGTTGGGAATAAAATTTGGAACATTTGTTGAATTAGATAAATGTTTTTCGAAGTTATACAGGTTAGGAGCTTTCGGATATCTTTAGGAAAACCGTCCCAAAGACAAATATTACATGGTAGAAAGGATATATATAATTTGACCAAAGCTTCCTGCGAAAAGAACTTTTATTCAAGCACAATATGTATGTATGTATGTATGTATGTATGTATGTATGTATGTATGTACGTGCACTCAAGCTGGTGAGTTTTGTGTATACAGGCTCAGATGTATTTTGCTTTGTTTCACTTTATCCCTTTCTAGCAATTATTTTGTTTTTCATATGAGAGAGAGAGAGAGAGAGAGAGAGAGAGAGAGAGAGAGAGAGAGACTCTCACACACAGAGAGACGCCTTCAGACGTACATAGTCTTAGCATGTGTGTATATTTCTTTAAAAAATTAGCAGCTTACAAGGAAACAAAGATAATTTGTACCATAGTTAAGACTAGCAATCAGTTTATTCATTTCTAATTTGTATGGAATAATGGAGCAACTATGATTGAAGATATTGACTGGTACTGTCAAGCTTTCAGTTTATGCCCGCACACAATAAAACATAAATTTAAATAAAACAACTTAAAATAAAAATAAAATCAAACAACAATCTTAACTGGTAAAGAGCTTGATATTGCAGCAACTAAACACTGACAAAATGCTCAGCATTATTCTCTCTCTCTCTCTCTCTCTCTCTCTCTCTCTCTCTCTCTCTCTCTCTCTCTCACACACACACACACACACACACACACACACACACACACACACTGACCAATATAAGGAATAGTTTGATCAACGATTCTGAAACGCAACTCAGTGTTTCAACTCCATGGTCCGTAGATGCTTCCACACATTCTTAGAAGACCGTTAGCACTGATATCCTTATATGTGTACTCCTCCAAATCCTAAAAAGTTGTCCATGCATTGTACGGATCTGCTTAGTTTGGTGCCTTGTCAGTTTTCCTTCCGATACCATCTTTACTTGAGATGGTATCATTTGGGCTTCTTTGTATAGTAGAGTAAGCATAAGATAAAACTGAAGGTTGCTTTTACGCGCTTTGCGATTCAATTGAATGTGCCAGCCCTCCACGTCATTGTTTGTTCGTACCATTTTTCCAAAGACACTCCACCTGGATATAGGCCAGATTGTGCTGTATATCTACCTGTCACTAAAATATGTCATCCATTCATCTAACGTGGCGGTTCTGACCTTTCCTTTTAATTTTTCAAAAGCTGCGGGGATATGTTCGGCTGGCAGAAAGGGCAAAGCAAACACCTTTCTACAAAACTTGAAAACAGCATCCCGCTGGTTGTATGCCGTCTACAAATAGACAATATATACATATTAGCCTTCATACTGATGCAGATAATGAAATCATTAACATAATAAGGAAAATTTTACAAATGAACACCGTGAACCATCTTATCTCTAGGTTCAAATAGTGAAGAACTGATAAAAATATAAATGAAGACTTAACGTGTCACGAATCGACTAAATATGAGACTTTAACAGTGGTATATAAGAAATAGAACAATAATTACCTGAAGACCTTTTTCCTGAAGTTTTCGCCACACAGCCTGGTCCTAGTGGAAAGCACATCCACTTATATGTGGATTATCGAAAACCAAGCTGAGTGCCTTCCCTATTCCACTTTCGAAGCCTACTACAAATGACTTGACTGATTGTTCTCTGGGTAGAAGTCGAAATAGAGCCTGGAGCACCTAACAATGAAACATTATGTAAATTGATTTTAATATAGAAAAAAAAATAAATAGCGAATAGAGAACATATAAAATGTGAACGAAGTTTTGTTTTCTTCATAATTTGCAGGATGAAAACATTGTAAAGTTACTCGCATTTTTATTTATAGTGAATATTATCAAAAGTGGTGAGCAAAATAATAAACTACCTTCTTGTAATCTTTCATGTTCTTGCGGGACATCACGATGAACACGAGTGGTACTTGCTTCATATTTTCTCCGGACTTCAAGAAACTATGAACCGTTAGTAACTGACAAAAGGTTCCTTCACGATCTTGAAGGTATCATCGATGTACCATGTTTTAGCCTTGCTCAGGAGTTCCAGCTGGTAATCAGTAGCAAATACTAAGTGGCGTTTGTCTTTGCGGATTACATCTTGTCTGAAGAAGGGCTCTGTAATTGCATTCGACAATTTGTCTTCGTCCAGTTGAAAATTGAAAATAAACAACACCTTCTTAAGAACACATATTCGATATGAATCAAATGTAACATATAAATAATTTATTCAGTATAAGGTTCCGGTTGTATTTGCCGTGTAATATTCCATAGAGAAAAATAACGAGTTAAGTAATGTCATTTATATACCTTGAATGACAAGTCTGATGGGTCCGTAGGTCTTTCTCTTTCTCTATATCTGTTACAGTTTCTAATGATGTTGTTGTAGGTGGGTCTTGATGCTTCTGGTTGTTCAACATCTATGTGCTCCTGAAGTACGCAATCTACAATATTCTGGGCAGGATCAAACAAATCATGTACAGCTTTGACTCTCAGCTGAAAAAAAAAATTCGATACATTTATGCACCACTATAACTTTGCCTTTAATTCAACTCAATATACATAATTACAACTATACTTATAAAAATTTAGTATTACGCATTATTCATATAGCGAAGTTTAGAACAGAGTTGAACTCATTTAGAACATATATATTTCCTCTCTTGTTTTCAAGATTTTTATTTTGCAATTTCAATTATACTGATATTCTTTAATCAGCAACTCGCACGCTGAGAAGTACCATGGAACGAATAACCAGTTTTTACTCTATTGCCACTTACGCTAAGCTCCAGTGCTGGCGGCTCTTCGTCGTGTGATGCATTGATGAAATTACGAAAGGTGCATAAAAAAAAAAAAAAAAAAAAACCATATATACGCGTAATGCTGATTTACAAAGGTTCAAAATTTAAACCAATAGACTAAAGTATAATGATATAAGCGACGGTCGCCAGCGCAAGTTAATATTTCACCATATGTTATAAAAACCAATATATTATTACAATATACAACTATATAGGTAGTAGATTTAATGCAGTTATTATCATATTAGGGTATATAAAGCTGTGTTAGTTTTTAACTTATTATAAGCTATCATGTCGGTGGATCTTCATCGCATGACTCTGTGACAGCGACTGGTTAAAGTTCATGAAGTTATTAATGTTATCGTATTAGGATACAATAAAACTAGAATTCGTTTTAACTTACACTAAGCTCAAGCGTTGGCGGTTTATCGATGTCATCTGCTGACTTGCTCTCTTTTCTCTTATGGGTCGAACGCATGGACTGCAGACGAAGGTCAACCTACCCAACTTCAATGCCTCCTTATACACTCTTAAAGAAATTCCTGAAAAAAAAATATTATGATTAAGTTATTGATAACAAAAGTCACAATACAGTTAGTCCCAAAATTGTGTCGTAATATAATTACCTTTGTATATGAAGAAAAGCTGCTCATTTTACACTTCAAGCAGAAACATAGTGCTTCTACTATGCTGTTTCGATCTTTATTTAATCCCTTGCTTGTCCATATCTACTGCAAAAATGAAAGGTATTGTTTTTCATTATGTCTGATAGTACGTACTATTTTCATTTGAAACTATTAACAAATATTTAGGTAACAAAATGTATAAGTTATTCTCACCCGTGTCACATGCCCTGTGTTGCCATCGATGGCAACAGTCACATTCCACAGCTTGTTGACAAGTTGTCGCCTCCTTAGTGAACTGAATACCTGGGTAGTGCATTGTTGGAATATACAAGATACAGACACACAGCATAACACTATAAATCTACAACACTATAACTCATAAATAATAAACGTGCATTCGGTTGGTTCTGTATGTATATATAGGCCTACGCTAAACACACGTTACTGAGAAAACAAATTCGAAGGAAGAATCAATTAAAAGATGTAATAACAATTACTATAGCCCCTTTGAAGTACATCCATGCCTGGGTGAAACATTCGTCATAGGTATCAAGAGTCCTTGATTTTCTACTCTATTCGTCGATTAATAAAATAACAGATCGTCTAACAAAAACAAGTCAGTATTCATTAAAAGGTAAGAAAGCCTTTTGAAGTATCCCTCTCAAAGTCGGATTAGTGTATTCAAGAGGTATGCCTCGCCTCTCCATGTGCAATCAAGTGTGTCATATATAAAGCAGTTACAATCTGAAGCTTAAAATTGAATATATTTGTTATGATATCTCATGTACGGTGTCGCTACTCTTAGAAAAATGTAAACGTATTCTGTAAAATATTATCTATTAAGTATTATTGTTTTATAAATCAATATAGATAATTTGACCGGACGACTTAAATTGAGAATGTCGTTGTGCAGATGCATACATTTTTTTAGCATAAAACATAAATGTATCTAAGTGTTTTAATTAGAATGTGCAATATATGCCAGTTTGTGTTTTCTCTTATATATATATATATATATATATATATATATATATATATATATATATATATATATATATATATATATATGTATATATATATATATAATATTATTGTTGTGTGTGTGTGTGTGTGTGTGTGTGTGTGTGTGACGAAGTATGATTTTTTCTTTTAAAGAATATCAAGATAGTTTAGTTTGTTAAAATTTGTTCATTTTTTTTCCTAAAACCTATTCTATTTTACAACCTATAAAAATTGTCAAAAACATTTTGTCCTACTTAAGTTATATATATATATATATATATATATATATATATATATATATATATATATATATATATATATATATATATATATATATATATCTTACATAGTATCTACTTGATGTTTGAAGAAAAAGAACTTGATACAACTGTCGCAAAGTTGGGCCGAATTGTCTTTCGAGTTGGGCCGAATTGTCTTTCAAGCTGGGATGAATTGTCTTAATTTCGGCCCAAGCTGGGCCGAATTGTCTTGGGCCGAATTGTCTTTGGGCCGAATTGTTTATAAGCCGGTTGTGTGGTCCAGACTGGAATTTGTCATACAGCTGACTATTTCAGTCATCGAAACATTATTCAACAGTGATTCATTATGAAGGGAAAATGCCAAAAAAAAAAAAAATTATTTCCGGTGTTTCATGAAGCATCATGGTATCGGCAAAGGGGAGCACTGAATTCTTTGCACATCTGTCTGTAACATCGGGACAAACCAGAACATTTATGACACGCAGAGTTGAATATTCGAAATAGTTTCCTTTATTGTTATTCGCTATCTTAAATCTTGTTAAAATACGAACTATTAATTGACCAATGCTTTTCAAGATGATTTTAGCTCTGAAATATATTGACTGAAAGACAATTTGCAAAGTTGATTTGTGTTGATAAGGTTTTCATGACTAAACTGGACAAAGACGTTTATCATTGCTGTATAAGCAGACACACACCCAATTAAACTTGAAACTATTATGTTCCATCCATCCTCTCCGCCTTCCCCAATAAAATGGTCATTCCCAAATGTTATGTACATGCTCTTTAACTCTAGAGACAAGAATAAATCGTGGTCATGCTACATAAGATATAGTTCTGAGAATGCTGATGTTATGGTCATCAAGAACAACTCAGTTTTTCTAACCAGGCTTTGCTCAGTGAATCCTGATCAAAAGTTTGAACAACAATAACATCCAGTCTCTAGTGAGTGCAAAGATGAACACTAATGACACCTGCATTACCTTCAATTACTGAGAGCCACAAAGACTGCATCTTATTCAGCCTATATTTTTCCATCCAGTGGATTCAAGACAGAAACTTAGTGTAAATTGTTATTTTATTTAACATCAGTGTTGTTGTGATTATGTAAGTGTTCGCACATGTGTATGTGTATTGCGATGTATTTGACAATGCTAAGTTTACCAACTATTTTGTTCTTTGTAAGTGTATTCAATGCTTTAAAGAAAACTGACAAGTTATTTTCTTTTATTCAGACTTGAATTTCCAATCATTTACTATAGGCTTGCATGGGACCTCAAAACACTTCTGAGTCTCATCCCACCCCACCATCACCCACCCACCACCCAACCCATCACTGTCAGGGAATATGGCAGGTGTCATATTCATACAAAAATCACCATCTTGCTAAGTTGGAGCCAGTTGGAATAGACTTCTACAAACGAATTATTGTTTTTGTTATGGCCAATGTTTACTCAAGTTTTGGAAAATGTTTCAATAATTAAATTTAAAAAGAAAAAAATTAGGCAAAAGTCTCCACTGAAGTTGTTGCCTTGGAAGGAATATCCCCACAAAAGTACAAATTGGCACTTGGATTCTCCTGATAATTGATCTGAAGAAACAATATCATCTGTATGCATCTGAGGTGAAATATGAAAGCTTTAGTAACTTCTGGGCGATTTCTGGAAAAACAAAACTGCATAGATATTTTAGTTGCCATACACACATTAGAATCAAAGTGTCATAAACTCACATGTTGCACATGTTGACTTCCAATTGTCAAAAGATATTGAAACCACTGAGAATGTTGAATTTAGAATTTCATATTCTTGAAGCCAAACATTTAGTATCCTACTCATAATTGACCAGAACCCCGATGTACATTTTAGTATACTACTCATGATTGACCAGAAGCCCAAGTACATTTTAGTATACTACTCACGATGGACCAGAACCCCGAAGTACATTTTAGTATCCTACTCACGATGGACCAGAAGCCCGAAGTACATTTTAATATACTACTCACGATGGACCAGAACCCCGAAGTACATTTTAGTATACTACTCATGATTGACTAGAAGCCCAAGTACATTTTAGTATACTACTCACGATGGACCAGAAGCCTGATGTACATTTTAGTATACTACTCATGATTGACCAGAACCCCGAAGTACATTTTAGTATACTACTCACAATGGACCAGAACCTCGAAGTACAATTTAGTATACTACTCACGATGGACCAGAACCCCGAAGTACATTTTAGTATACTACTCACGATGGACCAGAAGCCTGATGTACATTTTAGTATACTACTCATGATTGACCAGAACCCCGATGTACATTTTAGTATACTACTCACAATGGACCAGAACCCCGAAGTACATTTTAGTATACTACTCACGATGGACCAGAACCCCGAAGTACATTTTAGTATACTACTCACGATGGACCAGAAGCACGAAGTACATTTTAGTATACTACTCATGATGGACCAGAAGCCCGAAGTACATTTTAGTATACTACTCACGATGGACCAGAAGCCCGAAGTACATTTTAGTATACTACTCATGATTGACCAGAACCCCGAAGTACATTTTAGTATACTACTCACGATGGACCAGAACCCCGAAATACATTTTAGTATACTACTCACGATGGACCAGAACCCCGAAGTACATTTTAGTATACTACTCACGATGGACCAGAAGCCCGAAATACATTTTAGTATACTACTCATGACTGACAAGAACCCCAAAGTACATTTCAGTATACTACTCATGACTGACCAGAACCCCGAAGTACATCTTATCATAGCTCTCAGTTATAGAATATGTATTTGATTCAGGTGTGTGTGTTACATCTCCCATGGATATAAATATTACAAGTGTTCTATTCTAAGCTTAGCTTTATTTTGTGAGAAAAAGAGGATAAAAGCCTTAATGCTGTACTTCAAAAAAATTCAGAAAGAGAAGTGATGAATTTACTGAATCAAGTTCATAGATTTTTGGAAACCCGACATGCATAACAAAAGATGTTCTTTTTCACTGTACAACTCATTTCTACTTACTTATTGGTAAACCCACTGTTGTACAGCCTAGAAGTCCACCAAACTGAATTAAAATCCACTGAAAGGTACAAGAGTGGTTTGTAACAGTTTCTGACAATCAGATGAACAGACAGATGTACATAATGAGCACTATATGCCCCTGGATGTTGGGACACAAAAAAAACAAAAAAAGTCATTTATTTGTACAATTTATTAGAATCATTGGTTGCACAAAAGAAATAGTAACAGATCACCAAAATATGCATAACTCCATGCATTATTACAATCTGCTGAACTCGCCCATAAATATTACTCTTCCAGTTAGTAAACATTTTGTACTGTGGTTCCATGCTTTTGAAGCTATCTGAAAAAGTGAACAAATCAAGAAACCTTGTAATACACTCACACTACTTTATGACAGGTAAGAGTGACGGGCAAATACCATTTATGTAAATCAGCTACTTGCAGATCTCAAATATACAGGACTTCCTCAGTAAAAGGATCTTGATTATACAGTCACATGGTCTCTGCCATTATGTCAGTATTGTAATCCATCCTGTTTTGATATGTAATAGCAAATTTATGTTTACTTCATTATAAAGCAGTCTCACAATAAAAGTATACTTTATGGCTGTAATGGATATCCCTATAGTGAGGTGTATATTTTTCTATATTTCTGACTGGATAGAGATCAATGACAGGTAGTATGAAACTGGACAAAATATGTTTTTATAAAGCAAAGGAAACAAGATTTGAATATTTTTTTTAATGAAAAAGCAAACATACATATGGAACAAAATTAGTAAGAAAAACAAAACAAACAAACAATCAAACCATGTTTCAAACAAGCCTGAGGCTACAATATCTTTACAGGTCTAATGTTTATAAAGAATCTGAAGCACCTCTAAATTCAAGGTAAGTCCTGATAATCAGGTTTTCCACTTGATGGCAATCAAATTACTGACATTAATTAACCAAATATAATGTAACAGAAAGAATATATTAACTTCATTAACAGCACTTTATAAAATGTTTTCAATAGCCAAAATTGGACAAAATCACATTAAGGAAACAGGAAAGACCACAAACAATCAATTTACATGGCATTCTAATGAAAACGGATAACTGCCAAAAACTCTTGATGTGCAGGTACAAATTTCACTTGTATAAGTTAAAGGAACCAAACATATTGATAACAAAACTGAGTTCACATCTTTGTCAATTTGAGCAATAAGCATTAAAAAATAATTTTTGAATGATGAGGTTGAATAAAACTCGACAAGATATGTTTTTATAAAGCATAGCTAACAAGATTTTGATTATTCTTTCCAATGAAAAAGCAAACATACATATGGAACAAAATTAGTAAGAAAAATAAAACAAACAAACAATCAAAGCAGGTTTCAAACAAGCCGGAGGTTACAATATCTTTACAGGCCTAACGTTTATGGAGAATCTGAAGAATCTCTATTTTTACATATCAAAATGGGATGCATGACAATACCAAAAGCATTAGAACATAAATTCTTACATGACGAGGTTAGCTTCAGGTAAACTGATATTTGATAACTGATCATGTAACAATAATGATCATACACATTTTTCTTTCTTCATAACAGTTTAAAGTCAAATTTTTTTAATAAAGCAATAATAAACTCTAAATGATTTTTATTAAGCTATGAAATATTATGTGATAAACCTGGCTATTAACCTGAACAGTGTTTCATGACAAACTCTGAACCATGGGGCCTAAATTTTTCCCTCACAAAGAAAAGCATACATGATCCCAATGTAAGATGATGCCCTTTCACAGACTACTAAAGAAAAGCATACATGATCACTATGTAAGGGAATGCCCTTTCACAGACTGGAAATTTGGTTCAATCTTTCGATTAAACTCAGCTGACAGGCATTGTTTGAACACTTCGACACCATAATAAATTACTCAGTGCCTGATTGAATCATTTTACAGCCTAGTTCATGGAATAGAAACTCGTCTGCTTTAAGCAAACCTCTGTGTCATTTTAGCGTTTACACACTGTTTTACCTACATAGGATCACACTGATAAAGAATCAATGGATTGACATAACAGCTACCTACTTATCAAAGTTGTACTTCACTTTTACAGAATACCCCCTGCTCAAACAAATAATGTCATGATATAATCAAATGGGGATAACTCCTACAAATAGCTGATCCCTGTTTTATAAAAGATACAATGTCTAATAAGATACAAAACCATACCAAGTCTTATGATGACATCTCAAATTGTTTGGGACATTTGTAAAAGGTAAACAAAAACATGATGGATGGATGGATGATGACTACAGGATACCCCACCTTTGTTTCTAAGGGGATAAAACCCCTAAAAAAAGTACAATAAATTATATGGAAAAATTCATTAAAATTGAATGAGAACTTTTGAAGTTATGAAAAGTAGAAATTGTAGATTTCAAACAGTGACAGGCCAGTGACAGTAATGATTAGTGAGCTATGGTTCACAGCAATCTGTTACCATGTGACTAATGGACTGACAGGTGGATGGAGTTAGCAATTCATCAAGACCAAATACCATATTAAATATATTGAAGAATACTATACACCTGCACCCGCTTGTGTACAGCATTTTCTCAAACTGGCTTTTGCATAATGTCAATATATTAGGGTGTACACTAATAATCTGAATATGATAGCAAGCAATCTTTAGCATAATGTGACAACAGATTAATGTGTACATGGATAGCTTAAAATATTAAAGCAGATCAGCTTTTGCACAGATTAGGGTTTACACTGTTAGCTCAATTTGTGACAGGAGCTTGAAACATGTTGCACAAGAACAAATATCATAGCATGGTTTGGTTTTTTTGTTGTTTTGCAGCATAGCAACATAAGTAGGTCATTTAGTGCCAAGGCAATTGGAGTAAAGTGCACTTCCAAGAATACACCACAGTAACCAAGCCTGCCTGATCCATGGGCATAATTCAGACTCACACCACTTCAGTCACAAACCCAGCACGATAATCTATGCAGCTCATACCTCTAATGGTCACCTCTTATGACATGGGGGAGGGTGAATCTGGTCTATTCTACAACCCAAAACCCAGAGGTGGAGTTTTTGATAAAGTTACATACTACAATGACATTTCATCCAAGTTACCTTCTCATATATATATATATATATATATATATATATATATATATATATATATATATCTCCCAAACTAATTACCCCTCTCCAATTTACAGTGAATCATTATGCAATGGGATTTTCTATTTTAGTAACTAAAGCTGAATATTATTTTGAAGCAACATTTTGTGGTCAAGAATGCTGTATCAATCAACATTTGTTTGAATTGTCCTATGGACAAAACAAAATCAAGCTGATGATCTTTGATTTGACCCATGTCATTTATAAAATAACAAATTTAAATTAAACCTAATATTGATTGAAAAGTGCAGTAACTCTGAAATTATTTTAGAATTTCAAAAAACACACAGTAAAAGTGAAATTGATTATAACCATTTTACCACAAAATACATGCAGAAAATATATATGCCACTGAAAAAAGTTAGCATTAAAAGCAACACACCATTTATTCAATGTACTGAAAGTAATGTAAGTATGAAAATGTGAAAATCTGGATTAAGTGTTATTAAAATCAATTGTCCATTCACACACTTTACTGAGAATAATGCATGTATGAAAGTTTGAAAATCTGATTCAGTATTTATTTTCTTGATATCATGAGACTTGATATCACACAATGATTCTCAAGCCCAGAGTTGGAGTTCAAGCTGTAATGCAAAATATTTCACATGCTAATTATTGTCAACTTTAGCCTCTTCCACAGAAAGTCTATCTGAACACACAACAACTTGAAATTTAAATCTATTTTATTTTTTTTCAAACCAGCTGGCCATTATCTTTACTTGTCTATGCTTGCTGGATGGTTTCACCATAATACAAGAAATGTAAAAATTATAACAAATACAAACCGATATCTTGCAGTTAAATGCGTTATGGTAAACTAATAAAATTCATTTTTATATATCATATTTTACAACTGTTATGGCTGCTAATGAGCCAATAATTGGCATTGCATTATGTTCTGAAATGAAGCCCTATACTGTCCAAAGCTTAAATCAATCATTACTGTCCATATTTTAAGTCAATCAACTTGTTTTGCACAGCTATCAACAAAGCGTGATTGTTACTTAGAATTGGTAACAAAAAGACTTAATGACATATAATTATTAACCATATGTTATGTCAAAAGTGTGGACGATTTGATCCCAGTATGTTTACTTAATTAATAATATCCCTGTCAGCAAGTAGCAAAAATAGACATTGTTTATACAATCGTTCGCTGGTTACAAAACAGTCATACTACATAAGTTTCTCCACACACATGATTACGTGATCAATTTATAACTTTAACATGCCACTAGAATTTGACCAATCAGAGATTGGTGAATTGACACACCTCCAAATTTGTATAGGCAAATCTGTTTTCCAACTGACTGAATTTTCTTATATGATTCATAGAATTTTCTTAGTTTTGGAGAGATTATTTCTGGATTACTAAGGAAAGTTTTATAGTAATTTTACACTTTGTTCTCCAGTTTTGATTTCTGGATCTGGAATGCAGATTTCTGGATTAATGAAGCAAACTAATGTTTATCAATTCCGTTCCTGTTGAAATATTTTTGGTTAGCAAGGTTTCTGGATCAATGGTGTCCAAACTAACAAGACTCCTCTGTATATATATTATTCTTCATAAATTCATTTTGAAATACAGGCATGATTCACTCTTTGTACCAAACGCAAAACTCAAAGTACTAAAATCACTGATGGTTTGGGTAGTTCAAGTGATACTAATTAACATCAGATGGATGGAAGAACAGAACTACACATATGTTGCTATTGTCTTTCTTACCATTGTAAAAAGAATGCTCTAAAAAAATCTGTATAAAATTATTCAAAGTTTTTTTTTCCATTTGATGTCCAAGATAATCTCTACTAACATCATTTTGATGGTTTTCTTTCAGAAGCATCTTTTTTATGACTTATCTATTTCCATCTGTATAATATTTCCATCTGTATAATATTTCCATCTGTATAATCTAACTATACAGCTTATTGCTATCATTAGTAGTACAAACTATGTTGGTATAAGTGAACAGATACTATGCCAAAGACAGGGAGAGACTGAAATCCCTTCAAGTCCCATAAAAGAAAATAAGTTCTATGGTAACTGTTTTCAAGGTCAAAAGGTATGGCGAAAACTTTTTTTGTAACTACAGAACCAGATTTGATACATGCTCATTTAACAAGTTCTGCATATTTATACATCAATAGGTTTATTGGAATTCACCTTACTGCATCAATTAATCTTATACTTGGCACTTCCTGCTTAATGTAGTTTAATTTCCGTGTATATCATCCATTCCAAAGACATGCAATTATTTATTTCTTCACAAATGACATTCATGTATTACGTCCCTGATTATCTGAGACTCCCTCGTGTTCAGACTTTAATATTGGCCAGAAAAGGCAAGAAAAATGGAAAATCTCCTTAACATTAATTACTATTTTGCCCATTCATTGTACATTTTTTGGAGAAATGAAGCAAAAATATCCCCAAAGACCACTCCAGAAATTGTACCAGTAAAAAAGGTAGTTTTAGTTAAATCAGTCCTGAACCTTAATGAGTCTGACAACTTGAAGACAAAGTCAGTAAAACTTTTCAGGCAACATTTGGGGTATAGAGAGATGTCTGCATATCAAATCAATTGAAAATATTGAGGTATTTGAAATATCCCCATTATTATAGTACAAATTATGTATCAGCATACTCTTTTTATCATAAATCAAATAAACACTCAAAGTTGTCAAAATACTGAAGTTTTAAAGTTTTAATGTACTTAACACAGGGCTGCAAGAGTGACATCTATTTACTACCTATTATTTTTGCTATTTGTTTAATTCCACTTGATTCCAATTTCTATTTCCAACTATATCAAAGTATTTTGGGTTAAAGTTGACACTGTATATTTAGATGCATTTTTCGTTGCAGGTTTTTGGTATGATCACTTTATGCCCTGCACCTTAAGCAGTAGGTAACTATATTTTGTTAATTTACAGATTTTTTAATTCAAAATAATCAGTAATAAAATGTAGCATACTTCAAACAATATGTAAGTTTGAACAGGTTACAGTGCATACTTGTTTTGATGGAAGTATTCTGATGTTCAATCAATGAAGAAACTTTCTGATGTTTTACCACCAGTGAAAATCTTTGATATTTTCAAGGAATGCAGTCTATATAAAAGATGTTGCCCAAATTTTTTCAAGATTTTTAATGTTTAATTTGTATATTTTTATCTTATATACCCTTTACAAAATTGTAACTTTTATACTCATATTTCTATCCTTCATGCTTTGAAAGGGTTTTTTGCAAGTCTTTATTTCTACGTTTCTTACACCTTACCTTCAGTTGCTGCCAGATAACCAGTATTGTGCAGAGTTGATATAAAATGCAACTACAGTAAAAACTATTATGAGCGACCTCTGCTATGAGCGACCACCTGTTATGTCCGACCACAATCGTAATGCATGGATCGATTTTATTATAAAAATGCTCTGCTATGAGCGACCACCTGCTGAACGTGACCAGCGACCGCGATATCTTGGCAAAATATGCATTTTGACACTGCTATGAATGACTGCATCGCCAAAAACGAGGATAAACTCCACTAACCTTTACTTAATTCCTGTAAGAATGACCGCTCATACCGTTCTAAATAAAAAAAAAAAATAGGCTGGCTAACGATCTCTGAATTTTTTAGCTAGGCTTATAGTGATTTATAGATTCTGTCGTAAACCAGACTAAAGTATATGTGGATTATTTCCTAGTCTGGTTCCCTGCTTCTTGTGTTCCCTGTGTTGTTCTCCATTATTCATATAGGGGTGAGGAATGCAGAAAGCATACACAGCAGGGAACCAGACTAATTATTCCTGCACTTAACCTGCTTCCCGGCCTTTGTAGGACCTGGCATCCCTATGACGAATGTATCGCGAGAACAGACATACACCAGTGACCTTTATGTAATCAGTTATTACAACGACCGCTTGATTAGTATCGATTGTTCCGATCAAAAACAAACATAAAAGGAATATTAAAAGAGGATTGTTGCTACTGGTGATAGATGCTACAGTCTGTAAACCAGGCTAATGTACATGTCATGAAATGCCGTTGAAGTGCCAATGCTGACATAGTGATCGCGTATATTGTTTGTCTCGAGTTAATCGGTATTGCCGGGGGTGAATAAGGTCATTGTCTATTAAACCAGCAAGAGAGAATCATTTGCGGGATTCGACTGATAGTGCTCAAGGCTTGTGATGTTTGTTCCCCCCTCCATGTTAAGTGATGACATCCCAATCACAAAGCTGTCGTCTATTCAAGTTGGTGCGACCGGGTTACACACTTTGCTTACAGAGTTAATCCCTGTATGTCATCTTTGAATGAAGCCGTTGACTTTTGTCACTGAGTAAATGGTCCTGTTTCTGGATGAGATAATTGTTTCTTTTTTTTTTTATTAATTGTTAGATATGCAATGCACATGTATATATTTTTCATATTTTCCCAGTCACCATCTTTACGTTTGATATTACAACTGTGCACTAATAATTTTAACACCTAGAATTTTAAAAACAATGGACGAACCTCCAACTAAAAAGAGACAAATTTTAAGGCTGGAGAAAATAATTACTGTAACTGAAAGAAGTGAAAAAGTGCAGACCGCTCGCTAAAAAGCAGTTTAAACATCGGTAAAACAAATTTAGGTTGTAATAAAGGAAAACGAGTAATTCAGAAAACAATTTCATATGCTAAAATATGTGATCTTCAAATGTAAATGTGATTTCATGTTTAATGATAGAAATATATCTTTATTACAATATAATCTTCATTTAGGACAATCAGACATCATTTTAAGATTTTTGTTTTGAAAACCCTATTCCAATATAACCATTCGCATAGGAAAAATAGTGATAACAATGTTTACAACATATTTATTGTAGGAAACAAATTGGATATTTATGAAACATTTTCATTAAGGACCAAATAAATATAATAAGAAGTCTTCTCATAAAAATCATATGTTGACATAACCATTAATTCTTGCAGTGTAGCAATAACATGATTTTTAAGATGGCCAACATGGTGGACATATTGTGGGTCAGCTAGACTGCCATCATTTTTATTCAGAACCAATCAGACATCATAAGAACTCTTCTGGTGAAACCCCTATGTCAATACTTTCCATTTAGGAGCAGTGACTACATGATTTTCAAGATGACTGCAATTATGAAATTATCTGAGGTCAGATTGGCACCATTTTAATTTAGAACAATCAGATATCATAATTAGTCTTCTAGAGGAAAACCTTTTTTTAAACATGATTTATTGTTTAGGAGTGCCATTAACAAAATTTTCAAGATGGCTGCCATTGTTGCCATACTAGATGTCAGATCAGCACCATTTTTCTTTAGGATCAACTGTGTGTCTTCTGGTCAAAACTAAATGTAAATATGACTTTCCATGTGAGAGGAGTAGTGGTAACAAGATTGTCAAGATGGCCACTGGATGCCAGATAGGTACAATTTTCATTCAAGACCAACCAGACAACATAAGAAGCCTTCTGGTGAAACCATCATGTTAATATAGCTTGACATTTAGCCATCAAGATTTTCATTATGGCAACCATGGTGGCCATATTGTCATTTTGGACGTCCAGGTGGCACCATTTTCATTTAGGACCAACTAGACATGACAAGAAGTCTCCTGGTGAAAATCCCATGTCACTATGACTTTGTATTCAGGTGGAGTAGTGAGAGCAAGACTTTCAAGCTGTCTGCCAAAGCATTCGATATCAGATCAACACCATTATCATTTAGGACCAACAGGATATTATGAGAAGTCTTAGTGATAACCTAATGTTCATATGCCTATCTATTCAGGAGAAGTAGCCATTGCAGCAATACTGCATATTCTAACACACCATTTTCATTTGGGACCAACTAAACCATGGGATGAATGTGTGAGTAAAATTTCATGGCAATCCTCCAATTGGTTTTGGAAGAGTAGCAATAACAAACTTGTATTAATAGATGGATGGACGTGAGTAATCAGATGACTGATGATGAAAAGACCATCCCACAAGCTCTTTGATCTATGACTAGTAGAGCTAAACAAAGACCAACGAAAGCATCTGAGTGACCTATATTAACTATCATAATATTCATACATTCCTCAGGTATTGTAGAAATATCAGAATGATAAGAAAATAGTCATGTCCAGATGTGTATATCAATATTACATGGCATTATGTCACTCTTTTTACCTAAGTGTATCATATTGCCATGAATGTTGAGACTGGAGTCAATGTCAATGAAGTCAATAAAAGTCACTGAATAACTCAGAATATGATGTCACTTTTTTTTACCGAAGAGTATCATAGTTATTAACTTGGATATTGGAGTCAATGTCAATGAAGTCAATAAAAGTCACTGAATGACTCAGAATATAATGTCACCTCTTACCTACAACTTCTCACTAGGTAAGGAAAAAGAAACATTCAAAACACATTCCAACATTTCAGTAGCAATCATCCTTAAGTTTGAAATCAATAGAATTTTTTGATCATACTATGCAGCAAGTATAACTATAAAAATTCAAAGATCAAGGCTGGTAATTTATAATAAGTGTAATTTTATAAAGTAGAAAGTGAAAGATTATGTTTGCTTGACGTTTTAAAGGTATTACAAGTTCCTTATATATTTCCTTAATGTTTTGTACATTTTTTTATGAATCCAATATATTAATTATAAGCTCTGACTCACTAACTGAAGACTATCTTAAAAATTTTAGGAACCTGGACATAAACCCTTTACAACTATCGGCATGTGTCATGCTGCATTTTATGGAATAGCTGGTGTCTCAATGAAATAACTTGTAGTACCAATGATCTTACTGGGACATCAATTTGCCTGCCGTCCAACCAATGATCTTACTGGGACATCAATTTGCCTGCCAACCAACTAATGATCTTACTGGGACATCAATTTGCCTGCCATCCTACCAATGATCTTAATGGGATATCAAATTGCCTACCATCCTACCAATGATCTTAATGGGATATCAATTTGCCTGCCATCCAACCAATGATCTTACTGAGACATCAATTTGCCTGCCATCCAACCAATGATCTTATTGGGACATCAATTTGCCTCCCATCCAACCAATGATCTTATTGGGATATCAATTTGCCTGCCATCCAGCCAATCTTATTGGGACATCAATTTTCCTGTCGTCTTACACAAAAGCCGAAAAGTTGAACTCAATAAATATATTATTTTCTGAATAGGCTTTAATGTTCTTTTCTTTTGAATACAAGTAACATTCCCCATAATTTTGTTAGATAATTCTAAGGAAAAATATCAGTGACATTCCTAGGGACTATAACAGGATGAAATTAATGCTAATTGGTTTATTGTAGTGATATCTTTAAATTGTATCATATCACACACTTATTTTCTTATGGGCTACAATAGGATGAAAACCTGCTAATTGGCTTATTTAGTGAAGTTACACCTTTAAACTAAATCATATCTAAAACATAAAATGTTGCAAAATTTAGGCACATAACCATGAGCAAGAACAACAATACAAGGAAAAAAACGGAGTCCAAAACATTTAGTAAACTGCCTGCAAAATGATTCATTATTGGAGCTCGGTCTTCTCAAATTTAAAATGTTACACCTATATTTATGACAGTGCTTTAAAAATTGCACAAAATAGGATCATATATTTAAATAAAAGGATTCAGTAATATTTTTATAGCCAACATGTGTCTATCTAAATGTGATCAGATAATCTGGGATGGCCTGTGTGTCACTGAAGATTACAAATATACTTGGATTGCTGGTATTGTCAACCACAGAGTCATACAAGTCATTCGAATTACTGCTAGATTTGGCTGGTGCAACTCTCATTCCTTGTCTTCCTGTGGTGTATTGCCCAGTCAAAACACGACACAGATACATCTTCTTGTTGCCACTGGGGTCAGGACGGGAATAGGTGTCACTGGCAGAGTAGCTGGCATGTTTAGCAAAGTACACACCATCTCCAAAGGCTGTGGCTACCATTGAGAAAAAATAAACAATTACACCAAAAGCTTCACAGATCAATATGTTCAGGAGCTATCTGTAGTTCTTAAATGGTTAGATTTAAACAGAAAGAAAAATCCAGTTTATTCAATTTTAAATGTTAACTAAACGTAAGATCTGGCTGGTAGTGGCACAATGTTATCCTGTGACAATTGTCCTTGACCTTAGACTTTTTAACCGAACTGAAATATCTACACAGCACAACACTGAAACCTGAAGCACTGTGTTACTAAATTATTAGTTCAAGTTTTCAATACTTTTAGTTTACCATGTTGACAAATAAGAGAATGTTTTACACAGAGATGAATAAGTTATCTGAGGAATGGCAAGTATTTGAGACTGACCAAAGAATGTTTTCACATTTTCAATGGTGACAAACAAGTGATTATTTTCACATTTATGACAGTGACAAACAAAAGAATGTTTTCACATTTTCAATGGTGACAAACAAGTGATTATTTTCACATTTATGACAGTGACAAACAAAAGAATGTTTTCATATTTTCCATTAAAACAGGCAAGAGAATGTATTGCTCCAGAACTGAGTGTGTTATTTGAGAAATGGCAAGTATCTGAGTGAGTGATGTCTGCGTTACCTAAAGATGGGTGAAACAAACTATATTTTACTGAAATTTTTTAAAATTTCTATTTTTGGTATACAAACAGTGGAGCATTTCTGCTTTCAGAAATAGACAGGTGACATTTTATGGTGCAAAAATTGATAAAAGCCATACAAGCATGTACATTGTTTTTGTTTTTAATAGCATGATGAAGTAACCGAAACTGATTTTCCATCAGCTTACTGCTCTTGTTCAATGTACATTTAATAATGCCAATGTGTTTGTTGTCACACTATACTATGACAATACCTACCATATATACTTGCTTATAAGTCCAACTGCAAATTACATAGAGCCTGATCTGACATCGAATAATGTGACATAAGATCAGGATCTATGTTGTTTGTTTTACGAATTACAACCTAACAAACTGCATATGTAATACAGTACATCACTAGCTGCTGCATAACTAAGGCAACGAATTATCTTTGCAATAAATTATTTAAGATACCTTTATTCTTCAATTGAAGTGTCAATCATGGTAACTTTAAATTAATCCATAGTTTCCATGTTCAAGGTACATTACGGAATGCACATGCCGCCATGCTTGTAGTCAGTCTAATAAATACATGTGATTAAGGGAAAGAAAGCAATCCTTTCCTCAGCTGACCAGATGGAAACATGTTTATCAAACAATCTATTTAATAGTCCCATTTCATTACTTTTAAGTTTAAAACAAATTATGTTTTTGAAAATGTAAAAATGAAAAATGGCCTGGGCCTGTACATCAAGCTTAAGACCAAAGGATTGCTACAAAACATGTGACCTTGAATACAAGGTCAAAACGTTGAGTGATCATGTTACAGAAAGAATTGTCAAAGCTACATAATAATTCTTCTAAATTTGTCAAGGACTTTAGGAAATAGATGCAAATGAAAAAACTTTGACCAAAACTCTTAATGCAAAATTTCTATGACTGTGACCTTGCAGCTAAGGTCATAAGAGGAAGTTATCATATTGCAGATTCATTTGTCATAGCACCATAAATGATTCATGCAAAGTATGAGAAGAATTTATCAAAGCAGTTTATGAAATATTAGAAATAAAAAAACTTTAACCAAATTATTAGTTCAAATCTTACATTATTAGGAACATGACTTTAAGGCTAATGAAGACAGAGAATGAACTTGATAGTGATTAATACCAAGTATGATGAGAATCAATGGAAAGTTTTAGGAAATATCTGAAATCTGAAATCAAAACCTTAACAAGCTTCTGATGCTGGCAAAGAGTGGCTTATATGTATTTCTTCCTACGAATGTGGACTCTATAACTAGACTATCAATAATTAGGTTCCAATTATTCATGACTGGCATGCAACTATGAGAATGTAGGATCTACAGTAATGAGAAACTGTTGTGGTTAATAAACATGAAATTGTGTTTACTTGAAATAAAATGTTACTAAGATATTTGTCAATATTGCATGGTTTAGTTCCAGGAAATTTACCTCAGCATTATGGTAATATTAGCTTCATGTATGGTGTTATGCACAGTTCAATCAACTTCAACTTCTTCCTTTGATAAGAATGTGAATTATATAGAAAAAGAATAGACAGATGAAAAGCCTACTGCATTGTACTCCTAAAAAGAACAAAATTTCCTCTAGAAATTTTCAAACTCTTTTTTTTTTTATTATGTTCACAATATTTGATTTTGGAATCACAAAAAAACAGACTTTTGAGCCATGCCAAAACAAATAAAAAGACAAAACCAATCAACAGATGATGAACCAAGCACAACTGTAGGCTGACAATGCCATTATCGCTCATGTTCACAAACACAATAACAATGATAGGGGAATCCAATACAGGTTGTTTAAAGGGAATAAAATAAATATTCACAATATTCGATTCAATATATAAGCAGGCTTATATGTTATGTAATTGCATTATACTCTGTTCAATACCTTTTTTATCAGCAATACCATACAGAAAGAATTATTACAGGTGAAGTAAAATGATACTGAATCTAAATTTTAGAGTTAATTGATAAATATTTGTGATTCCAGATCTGCCAAAACACTGATGTCTGTTTCATAACAAGTCTTACAGTAACTTTTTTTATGGCTAATTAAAGTCAAAATTATGACAGTGTCATGAAATACTTTCAATGTCAAGTTCTAAAATATACAATACCCTTTGAAAGTTCTTAAAATTTAATGTCCCTTCAATATTTGTCAGGATAAAATCTTATGTTCATTTCCCTCAGTTGTGATCCTTAAACTTTGAAAAGTATCCTTGTTTATCATCTTTATGTGGAAAAGAGTTTATGTTGGCATCCCTCACCTATAAAGTACGCATTTTAAATTTCAGTTTCTTAAGACCAACTGCTGCTCAAACATCTATGATCTTTATGTATTACCATTTTTGCCACAGTAACTGCGATTAAAGCCATGCATGCTGATGCTATCCACAGAATCTGCAGGTGTTCCATGCCACAGGCTACTTTCATTCTGATGACCTGGATTGTTCTGTTCTATCAATTTCTTCTTTGCTTCATATTGCTGATATAAGGTTCTATTCTGTATTCTCTCCAACTGAAATAGGATAACAATGACAGCTAGGTAAAGATCTTAATCCCAAGTTTGGCTGGAACATTAGGTTTTAACTATGTTGAAGTAGGTGACAGCATCATCCAAAATTAGTTTTTTTCTTGTGGGGAGTAAAACTAATTTTAATGATTTAATACTTACCTGTTGCTATTGCATAGCTAGTACTTTTCTGGAGGAAAATATCCTTACTAAAGGATGAAAATTTTGTCCTCCCAATTAAGGTGAACCCAAACTTTCCTGAACAATGGATCATCCCTGAAGGAGAACCCCACACACATTGGGTATGCATGCTGGTGCTCTCCATTATTTTGCAAGAGCAGCTTAACTTAGTGGACATTCAGTGCAGGGTGGGAGGAGGGAATCTAGCAATAAAAACAGGGAAGTATTACATCATTAAAATTAGTTTTTACTCTCCCAACATATATTTTAACATCTGTAACATCATAAATGTTGCTACTGCATTAATGAATTTGTCACTAAGACGGGAGGCTGATTATGCCACAACTGGCAAATAAAACACAAACACAAGGAATACTCACCCTCACAGATGAATAGGTGACTACTGCATAATGGAATTTGCATGGACCACTTTCTGAGCGATGATGACTGGGCCCAGCGAGAAAATGCTTTAACTTTGGGCTAATGACTGATGGTAAATGCTGAAAGTAGTGTGAAAGTAGTAAAATGCAGCTTTCATCACATCCTCCAGAGATCACTGAGTTAGACAAGCCCGTAAGGCAGCAATGGCACAAACCTCATAGGCTTTGCTCTTCATGAAAGACAGGTCTCTATCAATAAGGGAATGGTGACCTTCCTTGACAGTAAATGCAATCCCATATGAAATAGTGGAAGCTAAAATATTAGCTGATCTATTAACTGGGAGGCAAAGATGCTTTCTACCCTTCCTTCTCTCTTTAAGGAGAAACAAGACGGCCACCATAGCTCCAAAGGCTTGAGGCATCTCTTCCACATTCTGTGCTTTTTCTCATTATGTAACTATGTGTTTGTAGACTGTCTTCGTCATTGTTATTTTGTTCATCAATGGCTGTCCTGCTGTTGTTGAACATCCCGCTATTATACGATGCTTGAACCCTCATTAACTGCAATAAATAGGCACTCCCTGGTACTCGACATTATTGTGCACTAAACCACCTAGGACAACATTTGTCTTCACTTAAATGTAACCAGCAAAGAAAAAAGAAATGTTTCATTCCGGACAGTGTAGAACAGGAAGAAAAGTTTCAGCTATCTCCCTTTTGCACTTTTCTTCATAATGATTTGAAAACTTGACCATTAATTTAAACAATTTAATTAAAATTCCTTTTCAATCATCAACCTTTAAGTCTGAGAAACCATTGTGCATTACATTATTCAATACCTAATCAGTTGGACCACCAGAGAAATGCACCAAAATAATTAACTTAATTAAAGTCCAGGGTATCAACATCTTTTTTCCAGACTGAAACATGGCTAAAAACATCAGGCAGTGAGCCAAGATCTAACACCTGACTCCCCCTGTTTATTCCATCGAGTTCTTTCTCTGCCATTCCCTTCCACAGGCAAGACCTCACAATGATGCAACCAAGGTCCACAAGTCCATGGCTGTGTGTAGGAAAAGAGCCAAATGCATCTATGCAGCAGAAGGTTTCACATCCCTTGGCAATTCAGAGGTATAAAAGGAAAGTGGGGATGCTGATCTGATCCCCTGTCCTAATCAGGCACCTGTAAAACAATTCCCATTCCCCTGTGGGATGAAATAGCATTTTGGAGAAAGGCTCAGCCCAATTCTTATTTCCATCCTATAAAGGATCCAAAGACTCCTGCCTTGTATCCAGTGTCTGGTCACTAGGCAAGGAATCCACAGGCAACTCAGATCCATAAGTGGGTCCATTCCCAGATATGATTGACTTTGATTTGAGATCTCCCACTGTCAGGGGGCTCAATCACATTGCCAACAAAGGGCCCCAGGGACTGAAAGGGTAAAGGGTGCTTTTTACCCCTTATGGGGGAGGCATGACTCACAATCAGCATTTCCTGAGCTGTGGGTCAGAAGAGGGTGTTGAACCTCCCTTGCATGGGGCATGACTACTGTAGGATGTGCGAGGGTGACTCGCTCTCTGCCCTCATGGAATGGTAACTGTACTGATCCTCCCTCCTCAGAGGGCATGACTCACTCTCCACCCATTTATAATCTCTCCCTTGGAGGGGGGCATTAACCCTAAGATTCTCCAGGAGACTTGGGTACTCCTTCTCCGAGGGACTTGGAGCAAGAGAGCCCGGAAACTCAGACAAAGATGAAGATACCTTCTATCTTCTCTTGGTAAGTTCATTTACTCTCTGTGAGATCCCAAGATAATGTGTCATAAGATGAACAATCCTATTAAAAACTAGATAATGATCTAACGCTACAATAAAACATCCACAAGGCTTTAAAAAGTAGCACATACAAGATTCATACAAAGATTAGTAGCAAACCTGTGTACAAAATTACAGGTGAGTACATGATATAACACTGTTTTAAGGAGAAGAAGTACTGAATTACACAAAATCATACCAATGATCGTTTCTGTAGATGCTGACTAAAAAGCTTTTAAAAAGCTTTGCATAAATCTTCTGACTTAATATAGAATGTTATACAGTTCTATAGTTTACCTCCAGAAAAAGCAAAACTCTTCTTACACAACTCTGAAATTGGTTTTGGTATATATAAACTGTTGTTTGATAAGGATCCTTGTTCTTACGTATGTACTTTTTTGACGCATTTAAGGTTACATTTAAATTAATCAGGAGCCAATATTCGTAAGGATTCTAGCAAACACTTTCAAAGCTGTGTTCTTCCCTAAAATAGAATCCACTTAAGGGTTTTTAAAAGATCTGTTGATGGTGTATCTCAATCAGCATCAAGAATAACTCCAGCTGCTCTTTTTGGAAATTTCAGTAATCTTTCTTGATTTTCTGTATGACTATTACAGATAGAACAAACTTTGTTGTATATCTCTTCCTTTTTACTTCTGAATTCATCTTTCTCAGCTTTAATTTTTTCTTGACTAACTATGATCATGGCTTTTGATTCAGCTGTATTTATCTTCATACCACTGTGCTCACACCAGTTATTTATTTTTACCAAATCCTGATTTAATGACATGACATTATTTAAGATTGGATTAACTGACCATGAGCTCAACACTGATAAGCATTACTGAAGAAGCATATCATACTCAAACAAAGAGGCAAGGGCATGCATTTCAAGCTCAAGATCAAAGGATTGCCTGAAAAACTTTAACCAAAGCATAAACATTGTTGACACTGCTGCTTCCAGCAGTGGGAAAGTGATTACCATATCCCAATTTCCACTAACATGGGCTCAACAAATATTGGTGATTCTTCGAAAATATTACTGGTCGTAGTACAGTAGTCCCCCTCTTATATGGCCACCCCTTCTGCACCGGGAGAGTGGCCTTATAAGATGGGTAGCCTTTCCAGAGGGGAACTAAATTTTTTGTGAGAAGTTTATGTGATGTAAGTAGTAAGAAAGCTACATTCTTCAAAGCATTTAATATCTTCATTTAAAAGTAACATTAATTATTAAAAGGTTCTTCTTGTTATAATAATAGACTTATTTCAACTGAATATGCATTAACAGTTCTTGTTCTTGGCGTAAGCGTGATATGTGAGCAGGTGTTGTTGTCATGCACATTGCAAAACCATTCAAAAACGTCATTTAAATCTTGGTACATACATAATTCTCTTTCTATTTGCTCCATTTTCCCACTGCTGCTGAATAACCTCCTTATGGGTTACGATGTTGTTTATTCGAGTGTTTTCAACATAAAATTGTTTTATTCGAGTCTTTTCTACCTACAATTGTTCTGCAAGTCCCCCCTCCCCACCTCACCCGATGTCGTTCAGTAGAATAACAGACTTTTTTTCTAAAATAACCGTCTCCATTTGCGTGATGACATGTTAATGTTTGGTAATGATTTATTCAAATGTTGCTAACTGTATGCTATTTAATTATGCAGATGAAACTTTTGTAGAGCGGACGAAATGCCTTCTTCATAAAGGAAGCGATAAATGTGTTGTCACGTGATTTTTCGGTCCATGTCTGGTATCCTGTTTTGTTCAAGTTTAATCTCTCTGTGTGTCTGCACAAAATCTATTTTTAGCCTATGCTGACCCTGCTATGATCTTGACAATTACGTCCGGTTGTAATCATCAGTGTTGCCAACTACAAGACTGATAAAACAATTTTTCTGCATTTAAACAAAATGCCATTATGTTTTTAAAGGTAGCGATCTTGTCAAGTGATTCATTAGTTGCAGTCTGGTACCCTACTGTGTTCACATTTCTTTACACTAAGTGAGAGAAGCCAAAATGGCTTCGATATGTAGGCAGATTTGACCTCGCGGTCGTTAGGATTTGTAAACCTGACAATTATTGTCAGTAATAATAGCCACTAATTATCCTTTTTGTATGGATTAAAATTTGAGTCTTTCTCGGCTTTGTGGAATAAATGTGGCTTCTCGTGAGGCATAAATGATATATTAACCTTAGTGGTACATGTACTTTAGTCAACACTTCTTTCAGTAACGAAAACCTGACATCGGGAAACAGAAATCGGGTTACTTAACACACGTTTTGAATAAAATACTGGTTCTGGATACATATTACAAAATAAAATGTGGCCACTTGTGAGGGGTAAATTTTATATTTTTGCACTAATATACTGGCTGCTGGTGGCCTTTTGTGAGGGGTACTTTTGAACACAAACTCGTCGGTGCCGACGGATTCTGGCCGTAAGGAGCATGTGGCCGCTGATCAGGGGGGCCGTTCAAGAGAGGGACTACTGTATATTGAGAGAACTGATAAAAGGTGCAGGGAGTTACTTGCTCTCATGAAAGAGCTGGCTCTGGCTCTGATCTCATGAGGTATACAAAAAGCATGTTTCTCTTGTGACAAAAGAATTAGGGTTAGCACCTGTCAATAAATGGACATGGCCTTGACTATTTCTATTTTTCGCTCCCATGAATCAAGTATAACCAAAGGAACCACAATCATTACAAAGCTGCTCAGTGAAGCTTTAAGGATGCTTTGTTCAACCACATCAGAACTAATGATAGGTTTCTGCTTCAGAGTCATACCAAAGACTTTTAAAAATGGTACTAACAGATGCCTTACTAGGCACTCAGGTAGAGGTTAGTGTTAGGACTGGTCAGCCTGGTGTCAGGATAATGAGATTGGGTGGGACATCATGCTATATGTCTCCAGCATGATGCCCAAGTGCTAGATATCACTATAAACTGCCGCACTGCAGACATCAAAAATTTTTAAAGCTACGTTAAAAATCCAAATCACACACACACACCATTTCAGACCAAGGGCTAAGGACTCAAGAAAAGTCCAAATTGGCTGAAAGGTCAGAGAAGTCTTTGTTATGGCTGATGTCCTCCTTTCTATGATGGCAAAATTTTAAAACACATGTCCTGATTATTAGGCTGATGGATACAGAAATTTGTAAGTGGCCACTAGGGAAGCAGGAGGCAGACAAAACTCTTGAGGCAGCAGCCAGAAATCTTCTTTAACATTAGCACAGGAGTCTGAGTCTTCCCTGGACATCATCAGACCAACAAAAGAACATGAGGTTCATAAGTATATGACTTAAATATTAGAGGTGTGGGGTGACAAAGAATCCTTCTGTAATGGTAACAATTAAGAAGCCAGTAAAGCAGGTAGTCAGGGATGATGAACAAAGCAAGAAGTCTGCAAGTTTTCACTTTAAATGAACATTTTGTATACCGAAAAAGTAGGAATGCTTGGATGACTGCCACCTGTGATCAAGGGGTTCTGTAGAAATCTCTACAGTTGCTGTTAGATAAATTACCCAGAGAACCCCCAACTGATTCACTAATTACAAGAAAAGGAAAGAACCAAGTGGGACATCTCCCTAAAAATACATCTTAAATTCAGCCACGAGATTACGGAATGATCAGCATACTTTTAAGCAATCTATCAAAACAGTCAATGATGGACAGAAGAGGTGTTACTGCCTTTCTCAACAGTGCGAGTTTGAAAGAGACTGTATTATTGGATGGTCAAGCATGGACAGCAACTGACCCTAAGATAACAGAGGGGTGCTGGTGCTGCCTTTGAAATAAAGCAAGTCAGTGATGGAAATAGTCATGATGAGAAGAACTTTAAAGGTTTCAGCAAAACAGATGGTATTCATGCAGAGGCTATTTGGGAGAAATTTAGAAAGATCCATGGTTCTTAGATGGGTGTTATGTGCTGACAATGACTGTCTCACAGATAAATATATGTTAGAAGAACAAATTGTCAATTCAGTAACAATCAAATCTGTAATGCAAGACAGTTCAAACTGGAGCATCCCTCCTGTCAAATGATGCTGATTCAGATATTTTTCATCCTCCTCCTTCTGTATGGGAAATGTGTGTATGTGTGTTATTTGGATTTTTAACATAGCTTTAGCAATTTTTCAGTCATATCACTACCATGTCTACAATGTAGCAGTTTATAGTGATGTCTAGCATTGGGATATCCCATTGTGTCAAATTATCCTGACACCAGGCTGACCAGTCCTAATACTAACCTCTTAATGCTGAGCGCCTAGTGAGGCAGCTGTTAGTACCATTTTTATAAGTCTTTATTATGACTCAGCTGGGGTTCGAACCCACAACCTCCTGCATCCAAGGTGGATGCTCTAACCATTAGGTCACTGGAACAGTCCTTTATATGGGAAGCAACAGAATCTTTTTAATGTTGCCCTATGGTTGCTGGAGATGCAAAGCGTTGACTCCATAAAGATCATGCACTTAAAAAATCTAAGAGATTTTGCTTGGTGACAGAGAAATCAAAGAACAACACATACAAAAAATATCAACAGTTTTCTAAATACGAAGTGATATTTGTTAAGCATGTCAAAAACTAACTATTGTTGTGTTCTTATTCACACTTTCAACAGCTTTCCTGAAGTAAGAATCCACTACATTCATGTCTGGTAATGGTTTACCTTTTGTTAATTTATTTTTAATTTTCTACTGTAACTAAATCTATCTCTCCAGTGACAAAACAAATCCAAAATATAAAACGACACAAGTTCTGACATTTGTTTTGTATCATTTTTAATGCTAAAACAAGACAAAAGACATGGTTAATGTACTTGCATTTGTTAGGTTGGAAGGGCTGTATTTGCAAGGTAGTGAATAATCTCCAAATGTATAATGATTGGGTAATGTATTTGAAAAAGAAACAATTACACCCCTTTAACAATCCACAAATTTCAGAATCAATGAAAATGACATATTCTGCAACCATAAACACTCACATCCATGAAATTAAAGGAATTCCAATTTATATAAATTTGTCATGTAGCTCTTCTTGATCTTTATAAAATGGTATGTGCCTGTATTAAGGAAGCTTTGTCTTTATTCAAATGAGATTTGTGTTCATGAAGATAATTAAATCTCTACATGACATGGATGTCAATTCCCAGGATTGTAACTTTTATCACTGTGACAACAGTGTATGATAATTATGTCAGAAATCTGTGGAATGCATCTTCAGCATGTTCAACAAAGAAAACTGCCCAAAACATTTTTTTAGTAATATTCATTGAAATTAACTACCTTCATGATAGTCCTGCTTCCCCCTACTGACTGTAGAAACTTTTTCTGTACATCTTGGTACTCCTTATCAGTGCTCTGCAGATTCACCACTTTGAGGTTTTCATTGGATGCCATCTTTGTCCATGTTGAAGGTGCCTCAAAAGCAGTCATCTCTGCAGCAAATTTCGGAGAATTAAAATAAAATTTTACATCAAATATCAATTGTTAATGAACATCTATAACAGATATGGTTAACAGAGTTCAGCACATTTCAGAAGGAAACTGGGTCCCAATTTTTTAAATCTAAAACTATCTGCTGCCTATTATACACAATTCATGATAAACCCAGACTGCATCTTCATGGTACTCTTATCCCAATTGTGGATTAGACCAAATTTGTAGGACTCATTTTTTTAAAACCACAAACTAACTTTTCTTCTACATATTAGATACTACATGGAGTGAATTAAATACCTCAAGGGAAAATGTGTAAAAGCCCCAGATTTGTGTAAAAGCCCCAGATTTAATCAGAGTTGTGGAAAAAAAACTGACTGGAAAGCGGCTGGAAGATCTTGCTCCAGTTATACAGGACTTTAGCAAGAGTTAAACTTGACTATGGCTCAGATGTGTATGGATCAACTCACAAATTTTACTACTATGCTTATGATGATGTATTACCAGTAAAAATCTTGGACTTCTTAAAAGAATGTGACTTATGTAACAAATGTTTATTCTATAATTTAAGTATTTTACATTTTTCATATTTTTCATCTTTATCTTATACCTTTTAAAGAACTTTAACATCTTTATTTTTATCATGTAGGACTGCAAGTTTATGCTTATCTGGAAGGGTTTTATGTTCCTAAAGTTTTTGCAATACATTAACTTTATAGTTTTAAAACTGTTTAATTAGTACTACATAGCTAGTATTGTGCTGACATGCCAGCAAACCCTTTACATAATGTATAACTAAACAGCACATTTTAAATTGTTATAAAGTTGTAAAACTTTCCACAAAAAAAGAGAAATACAGCTACCTGTAGTATTATGCAGCATGGCAGTTTACCCCATACATACATACATACATACATACACATATACATGTGAGTTCTTTTTAAATTTTCAATTTGTAACTTAGAGAATTAAATTATTTGTTGATTTTAATAAACTTGTGGGATTATTTTTCTGTTACTTTGATTAAGACTATAGAGTCATAATAACACACACACACACACACACAAACACACACATCTGATGGCAGACCACATCACTTGTATAAACATATGAATTTTTTTCCTAAAGCTCATAGTATTGATCAAGATATTGAATTTATTATAACAGATGACTTGAATACTGACTTCTTGAAATCACCACCACTAAAGTGCTAATAATCCTTTGAACAATACAATTTTGAACAAATAAAGAATTAAGTTTTCATGCAACTAGAGTAATTCCTGAATCAGAGACACTAATAGACCACATTTATACCAACAGACCAGAAAATATATGTGAAATAAAACATCAGATTTTGTAATCAGTGATCATCACCCTGTGTATATTGCTAAAGATGCACCAGAATTACTCCAAAAGACAGATCATTTTGAAATGATTTCAAAAATCTCTATGAAGAGAATTTATTAATGATCTAATTCATGCACCTGTCAAGGAAGAGAATTTTATTAATTATCTACTTCATGAACCTGTCAATGAAGAGAATTTTATTAATTATCTACTTCATGAACCTGTCAATAAAGAGAATTTTATTAATGATCTACTTCATGCACCTGTTAATGAAGAGAATTTTATTAATGAACTACAAGAGAATTTTATTAATGATCAACTTCAATCACCTGTCAATGAGGAGAATTATATTAATGATCTACTTCATGTGCCTTTCAATGAAGAGAATTTTAATGATCTACTTAATATGACTTTCAATGAAGAGAATTTTATTAATGATCAGCAACACCAAAATTAAATTCACACAGTCAGAACGAAACCTCGGTGTTACTCTTGACAGTACTCTTTCATTGCACCAACATGTCATGAACATATGCAAGGCTGCATATCTTGAGCTGAGACGCATCAGCTCCATTCGCAAGTATCTTTCAGTTGATACCACTAAAACACT